>OMNZ01024716.1:12055-26998 GCA_900303255.1 Lesueurigobius sanzi | reverse complement strand
TATAGACCCTTTCATTGTTTGTAAACATTCCTATCTATTTCCATTGTAGCTGCTGTCATCATAACGATAAACAAAGGTCTAACTGTTGTTGTAAATATCAGACAAAACCTTATTTTATCGTCTCAAATGCCATTCCTCTTGTTCTTGCACCTTAAGCCACAACATTACGACATTTTTAGTTGTAGTTTTACACTTATAATCCCAAGTTTTAGTTTAATCTTATTTCTCTTGCTCACTTCCTGCCTCCAGCTGATGTCACTGATGATGTAAGCAGCGAAAGTGTCTATTTCATGGTATAGTTTTTACTTAGTTTGACTAGTTTTTTATTATTTCATCGGTGACGAGTGAAGCTGAACGAAGCATTTCTTTTCTATTCTTGTCTTTTATATATGCCATAAAAATAAAGTATGATTGGATTGTCAATCTAGTGACAGAAAAAGTAGCAATGAACGAACATGTGGGGCTGTGTGGATGGTTATCACGGGGCCTGTATGCTGAGAGGGGTCTAGACATACGGTCAAGTAATTACTTCACATACAAATGGAAAAACATTGTGTTCATAGTACAGACAGTGAGTAAAGACAATTGGATTGTGAGATACATCTACAGTATTTGAGTCAAAGCTTACAGTGTGTGGGCATAGGATATTTTTCTCAGCAGTCACATGTTCGTCTTCTTTTCGTTGTATGTGACATGCCATGAAGTGCGTGATATCAAGGTGACTCAATCACATCTCCTTCTCTTTACTGTGTATTGTCATTGTTCTCCATCAAAAATATTTCTCTATGCTGGCTAATGGCTATTTGCTGTAGAAACTAAAGCTTACAAACTACAAACAACAAACAAGATTTTGCCAATGGTTTTGCAGAGGTGGCTGAGAGGATCGTGCTGCTACATTACTCCGAAGAGGTTGGATACATTCAAACTTCTCATGGTATTGGAGAGAAATTGGAGAGGGTCCATTTGCTGTTTTCAAACCCGAATTGGGAAAGTTGTTTTACTCAGTTTGGGCAAAGAGAAGAGCCAAATGATGCAATCAATTTACCAAATATAAAAAAAACAATCGCGTTCACCTCCTCTCTCTTATATTACTTTGTTGTTTACGTCTTCCACAAAAATACACTCAGGTGAATGAAGGTTAATGGCGGCGCTGGGTAGAGGGCAGCGAACATGCCATTTGTCTATGTTCCACCTCCACAATCAAAAACACACCCCGACCATTCATCACGCCCCGGAAAAAACAAATATACATTCTTTTGTGTCTGGGAAAAAGAAAACTATTGAACTTTTCCCCGTCTTTGCCAAAACTGGAGCCAGTCAAAGTCAAGCCTCCTCTGCAGCTCTGCCTGGAAAGTGTTCAACCAGAAACTTCAGCGGGAGCCCAGACCTGCGGCCCATTCAGAGTGCACTGAGGCATTTAGAGAGCACTTTAACTGGTTTCCACAGTCTGTCACTCAAACTCCCATAGGCAGGGATTGCTAGGTACGGAGGATAGATTGTTTTAACCCGTGTTTCGCCACAAAAGTTCGGTACACAAGTTTTTGGCAACAAGAGTATGGCCTTGTCAAGCTGTGGCAGATTTGGAGCAGCAGCGGAGATTGGAGCGTTTGCCCTCCAGGTTTCGATCCTAACTCTGGCCACCGCATGCTATTGTTGTGTTATTGGGCAAGACACTTCCCCCGTCTTACCTCCATTGGTGTATGAATGAATGTGTCGATGCAACAACTACAATCAAATACAGAAATAATCATGAATATTATGATGATTGAGTGATTATGTTATTTGTGTTTTCAGATTATTACCAAATACATGCACATAGTATAATAACCCCTCTTTGAGGTACTATTGGTGTCAGGGAACAAATATGATAGGATTAAAAGAAAGTTTCTTGGTTGTTCCAGCTCAAATGATTAAAAAAAAAAGTATTTTAAACTGAAGTCTGAATGTAATACACATTTTTTTAGTAAATGTGCAAAATCGACTGCCTAGCTATGAATTTTGTGTACAGTTGCTAATAATATGTATTATTATATTTTTTCTAAAGTCCCTCCTTCTCTGATCTCAGCAACTACTCAGAGTCCATGTAGGCTGTCGCTTAGACCAATGACAAGAACTTTCCCCGGGTCTGGCTGCAGACGATGGAGGGGCACATGACCAGTGGAGCTCCACTGCTCCACAGGAAATGACGTCACCGCCACAGGACAACGCTAGCTTAAACTAATCCAAACTGACCCTGAACCTAACCGTAATCCTAACCTTAAGTATAGTGGACTTTACTAAAGTCGTGTTATTGAGAGAAGTTTGCTGAAAAAGTCTGGAAAATAAAAGTGGAGGTGACCTCACTTCCTGTGGAGCTCCACTCCTCCGTTTTCTGCACCTAGACTCTCTTGGGGCTGGCTTGCAATGACTTGTGATTTGAAAACAGGCAACCAATCAGGAAGGGAAGGGGAGGAGCTAGATCTGTTTCAAGAAAGTGTCCCTCTTTCTCTTATTTTTGATAACTTCCAGACTATAACTTTAAGGTATAAATTAACATTATCTTTCAGTTTTATGGTTCTAGATTACAAATAATGTAGTAAAGATATCTAAAAGTATTGTTCAGGTAAACTAAGTACTGTTAAAGTAGTAAAAACTGGCAAAAAAAAAAATCTAAAGTTATCCAGTCTTCGCTCTCAAGTGTTTTCTCCTATTGCATTGTAGCATAATATAATAGTATGGTAATATTTGATCATCGCAAGAGTGGATATCTGAGCACTCAATTCTGATGATTATTAAGGTTTATGCTTGATAACATTAAAGTAGGAATACATTTTTATGTGTGTTGTGGCCGTAATGAAAGGTAGAGTTGGACTCACGACACTTACAGTAGCGCAGCTTCAAGGTGATAAAGAAAAAGATATTTATTTTTCTATAACTTCTCAAGTCTACAAAGACCTGCATACGTCTCCATCTGCGCTTTTGGATCCAAAACGACTTCATAAAGCCTAAAACGATCATCTAAGCAGTTTTCCTGATCAATACAAAGCTCCGCACAACCCCTGCAGCTCACTTAGCACGCCGCGCATGTGCATCTTGTCGTAAAGAGACCCTTCCTCTCTAGTAAAACTTTACGACTTTGCGTGTTGTTGCTTTTGTCTCCGGGCTCCCAGATATTACAATGAAAGCAGTCGTTTAGATTTTCTGCTGGATCGCCAGTCTCTTGTGTCAATACAGCCCTCGTGCGCTCTTTAAAAGCAGACAAAGTTGCGAGTGATGAGCGGATTGTTGCAGCGCTCCTCGGAGAGTATTTACAGCGGAAATGATTACCTTGGAAAGAACAGGAACTTTGATGAAAATCGGCCCACTTCAATTTGCGGCTCACGGGCTTGTAGATGGCGTTTCCTTGTTTATGTGTAATATTGGAAATCAGTAGACGCGCGCCGAATAGTGGAGGAAACCAAAGAATCTCATAAAGGCATCATGATTTTCAGTGGCCTTTGACTGGCGCAGGCTTTGTGCTGAGTTGTCAATGCACAATACAGTGTGGTAATAAAGGGACTGTTTTGGAGCTGGAGTATTTCCGCACTAGTCAGGCTTTTTACTTTTTAATATGCACTTACTGGTATGAAAGTTGCACCTGCCACAAACACACACACACCTTTTGTGGACACGGGGAATATCTATTATCGCTATAACTATAAAACAACTGAATGACTCATTGAATTATAGATAAATATTACGGTCAGAGAGATTTTAAGATGGCAGATACACGTTTATGACTTAGAATCTGTATTAAAAAGTAATAGTCAAGACTAGTAAATAACGACAACTATGAGGGTTTGTGAACATTATTGGGATTCAAAATAATGGTTATGGTGTTCCCATAGTCGCACAGTGGAAATGTGCTAGTCCACAACAAAATATTCTTCTCAATAAAATGGCTTACTTCGCACATCCGTTGCTTTGAAACAGGTGCTTAAGATAATCTAAAGATGAAAAATCTCTCGCACACTGTCTTACTTGCAACACCAGTAGTAAGTAGGGCGTGGCTGGCTACCTCACAGGATGCGGTCATGAGAGCCAACCAAAAGCATAGACAGCCTTCCATAATGTCTATACATGCGATACCAAAGCCAATGACCCAGGAGATAGTATAGCAAAATGTATGATCAGCATAATATGGTCAGAATAACGGCTCTAAGGTGTGAGAAAAGAAAACAACTGTGATATTTGATGAGTCTTGAAAATTAGATGACTATATTTTTGTAATATTTTACAAAGCCATTTTCACACAAAAACTCAGAAGCAATTGTTAAAAGACTTGGAAGCGCAGCTCTGCATATGGTGGAGCACTGTCCTCAGTGTCATTGGAGTCCCAACCAGAATGCACTGTATATATAATAATGGAGGAAGCCTGCGTGGCTTTCCCCACAGCGTTCAGTGCGGGCTAATGAAGCCAATTCATGCCAGCAGTTTAGCCGTTTTGAACCACCGCCATGTTGATTTTTTGGAGCCTAATTCCATTTTTGGTATGTGCCAGTTACGTTCTCATGGCAACCGCAGAGCCAGTTATTTTTATTAATATCTAAAATAATGTTGAAAATATTAAAAGACAAAGAACAGGACAGTTGTAGCGCACGGTAAGAAAAGCACTTGAAGGTCACTATTAACAAGCCTATTTCCAATAATGAGTTAACCTCTTAAACCCTATAGGACCTAAACTGGGCACATGCTGGGGTTTAAGAGGTTAAAGAGGGGCCAAAAAGTTTCAATAGAAAGTCAATAGGAGCTTCCAGGTTCCAGAGCTGGCCCCCGTATGCAAACTGGCTTCATGGTGTACCTTAATTGTTATTTACACTCCATGGTGCCAACCCGGAACAGTACCATCAAATAGGTTGTCTTTATGTGACAACATTGTAAACGGCCTAGTTTAAAATTGAGGCGGTGGGCAGGTAGAAGTTCCATAAAGGAAACTACGGTAACACTCAAAAGGCTTTTACAGACAAAACAAATAATGGCTTAAAGTCCAATGTCTGTTTCAGCCCATGCAATATGAACTAAGCTGTTCGAAAGTAGTGACTACGCTCAAAAACATGAACCTAATAAATAATGATCAAGTTCAAGATCAGTGGATTTTGCAAGTTTTAATTCTCCTCCCAATATGAACGCAACCTATAAAGCCCAAAAATCCTTTAAAAAGACTTAAAAATAAATGAATAATAAATAGTGACAAAAACAAGGCTGAAACGGAAATAATTTATAAAATGAATGGCTAAACTGAAATCATCATTCACGTTATCATGTGTTTTTGTTTCTGGCCGTAAAGTTCAGTCACATGGAAATCCTTAGTGATTTTGTAATACATATTGCAATACAGATGTTGCCTCACCTTGCTGCTTACTCATTATACAGCCCTGTTCTGAATAATATTGGCTCATCATTCACTGGACGCGAGACTTGCACAAGCATCTTGGATTGGGATTGCATGTTTTTGGTTGACGGGCGGAGAACTGTCTTGGAAACCCACCAAGGCGCACGGACACTTCACACAGTCGCTCGTGTATGAGGACATGATTATGTAAAACATGACACGCTAAACAAGCCGAACGTACGAGAGCGCCATTTGATCTTATTAAGTTGGTCTATACGACGAGGGCCCTTGAATCAGCGTCATCTAATCAATCGGTCTAATTAAGCAAACCTCGTACGTGCGCAAAGCCGCGAATCCACCGACACACATGATCATCAGTACCACGTTATATTAACTGTCCAACTTCTGGCAGCGTTTTTAGCAGCTTTGCATAGAAAAGCAGCTCCCTGGCAGCTGTAGGAAAGCCTCAGAAACATATTAGAGCCGCGAGTCTTTTAAAGTCAATGAAATGATCCTCGTCGGAATTCATCTCTCCTTCATTCATTCTCGTTCAGCGAAGCGGAGACTCCTCATAGTGGCTCACTGCTGATATTGTAATTACGGCATCTTCATTCTCCAAAGGGGGCTCATGCATTTTTATCATTTTTAATAAAGCAAACAAGATAAAACAGTATGTATAGGGCGAGCTTAGCGGAATGGGAATGAAGTCGAGGGAGATAATGCGAAAATAGAAGAGGAAGAAGTGTCATTTTTACTGGCGTCCTTAGTAATTAATGTGTTCATTATAGACCACAGAGCTTTGGCAGCTCATTATCTTGTGATCCAATTTAACATAAGCTGAATGCAGTGCAGCGGTCGTTGTAGCCATGCACATATAAAGCATACTATTTATTGATAACATTATTTCAGTTAAGGCGCGACACTACAGGCACATTTTGGGCCAGTTTAATCCATTGACATACAGTATAATCCTTCACCTGGAAAGAAAGAAATTGCCAAATCTTCCCAATACGGTGTTTCGTTATTGTACTTATTCAACATTTGTACATAGATTTACATTTTGAATTCAAAGGCCACTTTCTCAAAATGCATTTTTCTAACACTCTTGCAACAACATCTCCACTTTAGGAGCACCAACGGACTCCACGCTTTCCAATCTTGTAATTAAAAATATTTTGAATATTTTGAGTGCTTGGTGGCATCTCAAAGCATTTGAGGACAGTGAAGTCAGGGTTTTATCGAAAGAAAGTAGATGGTTTGAGAGAGGTGTCAAAGAGGCCATAGTTGTTAAAAAAGAGACTCCATCCATGAATCGCAATGGTGGACTTAGGTTTAAGTTGGATGCAGTCTATGACAACATACTGAGACAGAAACCAGTTTACAATAACAACCTCCCAAAACCATCTCAATGTTACGCTAATGAGCCTGGACAACTGGGCGCAGCAGGGCCATGGATAAGTGTCAACAGCCTTAGAACAAAGCCCAGGGTGAGACAATAGAGAGGTAACAAGCCCTAAGACGTATGAATAGGCTAAGCTGTTTCCCAAACTTTAGTACCTAGAGAGGAGGGACTTAGAGGTTAACTCCTCCTTCTGGTTTCCCACGAGCGTGCTAAGTCTATTGGCTGAGGAAGATCTTTGGACTAAGATCGAAACGTCCTACACTCCAACTACAGAGTACAGACTGAAGAATCTTGGCCTACAATATTTTGAAGGTTTGTTCAGAGGGATTTTTCAATAATTAATTACTCAACCTGGTTTATAGAGTTTTTAATCCCAAAAAACAAGGCAAAAATTGAAATTTGACTAGCTTTTTCAAAAAAAATATCCTAAATCCCCCCAAATGGGCAATTTCACCCATTTTATGCAAAAAAATTACCTAGCTTTTATAGGAAAACATAAAATTACAGAAAACTTCCAATAAGCTCTTCTTCTTCAAAGCTGTGTTACAGGGTTTTAATATGAGCTCCGATATGACATTTTAAAAACTCAGCCATGTAAAATAATACATGGTCCATTTGCTTTTCTTTGTTTTTACCCCCTGACTCAACAGTAAAAGCTGCTGTTGACAGTCACCAGTGCGACGGTGCATGTCCAAACAGGTCCCGGAAGGACGTAAAACTTTAACCACCAGCGGCAAAGTGTCACCGTGACTGGCAGCCATGACACTTCGCCCCCCAAAACTTCCCCGACCCACGACACCGCAGTGTGGCCACAAGCCTTTTGTTTGCCTTGACAAAAAGCTTTTCTGACCCTCACTTATTTTCTAACCGCCCGCCAACTGCATCTAAAACTCTCTGAGCAGATTTTATTACCGTCGTAACCTCTGTCCCGCTCATTAAATTATAAGAGAAAGCACTGCACAAGCCCAGGCCCGAGATTTAAAAGCCTGCGTGGTTGAGGCCATGCTCCTCCACCATCGCCAGCGAACTGAGGGCAAGGGACAGGCATACCAAATCAGTGGCATTCAAAGGAATTAGCGGTTATGCCGAGGATGGTGTTTTCTCCATCTTTTTCAATAATTGGAATTTGGTTCAGTGCATAATTTCATATCTGCACAGTGCCAAGGGCTAAAATTGCAATCAAGGTAATTGCAGGTAAAATGAATTGGCTTTTTAGTTGGTTCAGGATTCTGGGTTTGGTTCATGTTCTTTCCGTGTCTTGTTGGGTTTGCTTAGGGGTGGCTCCAGTTTCTCGAATCAACCAAACTCAAATACAGAAATCCAGTTGTTCCCAAAGTGCGGTCCGAGGCACCATAGGAGTCTTCCAAAGGTTCTCCAAAAATAAATAAACTTGAACTATGAATTTGTTAAATGTACAGTAATGGGGTGTGTACTAGAGCAGTGGTTCCAAACCTGTTTTGATTGGCGTACCCCTTGGGCCTTTTATTTATACCCCAAGTACCCCCTGCCTCAATGGTTTTGATGTTAAGTGAATGACTAAAACAGTCAGTAAAAAGGCTACAAAATATTCTCCAGGGTTTATACAGGTAGCAGCAAGTCCAAATTAATGCTTTTAAATGCCGTTTTAATGCCCAAATACTACATTTTCAATGCTACAGATGCCATAAATTGGTGAGGATTTAGTATTAATTTCTATGTTCAATGGAAAATGTGTAACAATGGAGAACTTTTCAACAGAAATGGTGTGTAATTTCAGCCAATAATGCAGTATAGACCAATGTTTTTGTATTGTTGACGGACTTTTGCAGTAATATTAGTTGAGTAATGTCATTATTTTCCAAGAACTTTTAATTTAATGCCAGTTTGATTTCTATTTAATGCTTTTTAATGACATTTAAGGCCTTATTTTTGACACAATTCATTTAATGACTTTTAATGACTTTTAATGCTTTTTAATGCCGCGTGGAAACCCTGATTCTCAAACTCTCTCTCTTTATAGTTTTAAATAGCTTATTTTGTATCTGAAATGATTCCAAGTAACCCCTTCTAAGCACTCGCCTACCCCCAAGGGTCGCCGTTAGCCTGGCAAGCCAGCCTGACTACATGTATGAGATACATTGGAAGACAGTCTGGGATTGCGCAATGGACTGCTCAAACTCTGGTCTGGTGTGACGTAAACACAGTAGGTGTGGGGCGAAAACCCTTCTTAACAGCTAGTTGCTGTGGTTTTAAGGACAATCCATCCATCCATTTTCTTCCGCTTTATCCGGGGTCGGGTCGCGGAGGCAACAGTCCCAGCAGAGATGCCCAGACTTCCCGATCCACGCACACTGTACTAGAGAACTATGTGGAAATATTTTTTAAATATATTTTTAATAAATTCAACTTTTATTTCTCAGAGTGGAGCAACACCCAAGCTCTAAAAGAGTAGTCCTGGGGTTGAAGTGACATTTTAAATGTGCAAAAACTTAATGTACAGACGCAGAAATAATGATAAATAGGTTAACTGGCATATACAGTAGGATTGAGGATTGATTTTATTATTCGTCTCACCAAGGATAAATTTGTCTTGGAGAGTCAGTTGCACAGACAGATACAGAAACAGAAACACAATACCAGATTTTTATTTATTTTATGAGTGAAATAAAATTAGTTTTGTGTTACTTCAGTACATTGATTATGCAGTGGATTGTGAAAACACTGTCCACGTAATTAAAAGCATTTATCAATTGACTACTAGTTATTTCAATCTTTTCATGTGCTGCACAAACTGTTCATGAAATGTGTCAGAAAAAAGTCGTTGTGGGAAATGTGTTGGGAGAGACTTTGAACTCCAAAAGTTTAAACTTTCTCACCTTCTTTCATTGTTGTAAAAAAAAAAAAATAGAATCAGGTATAGCTCCTTTCATCTTGCCATGTAAGGGCATGATATTTTGCAACCAGCGAATAAGTGGATGATGCGGTAGACCTCAGACAACTATGACAAAAGGACCACAATTTATCCGCAAAGTGCACTGTATACTTCTCAAAAATCAATGACGTCTGGAAAATACCATGTTTGAGAAAAGTGAAACTCTGGCGATCGATGGATTTGCTTTTCTCCAGCTGTGGCGATCTCACGCACAGTTTGAAACTCCGTGACCATTCTTACACAGTGGACCAAGGCAACAGTCGACTACTTAGGCGAAGCTGATACTTCGGCTCCAACAAAGGCGTCATTTTGTGCCTTTATAACAGCTATCGATTGCAGATGCCATCTCCAGCGCGTCCGGGGTCCTTATATACTCGTCAAACTACCTTGTCGATGTCATCAGCTTTGATTATTCCAGGGAAATGCGTAACCGGTGATTGGCAACGCAATTTATCGACTTGCTCTTGACAGCTCTTCTCTCAACTGAAAATTACCTGTCATTTACGCCGCGGTTAAGCGTTCACTTTCGCAGTTCGTGATAGGAGGTGAAGCAAGCGACTGTAACGGTGCATATCCTCATCTGTACATCAGTTTAGCAAGAAGCCAGACCTTAAAAGATCAATAGCAGCCATGTGTGACGGCGAGATCGAGGAACAGGCTAAAGTGCCACGTGTGAGTCATAATAGTAGCACATTGTGGCTATAGCTGTGAATTCCTGAGGGTGTTTTTCAGCTTGTCAATAGTCCGTCGTTGCGTGTCAAACGTGGAGAAACTGAGAAAAGCGCTCGCTGCTTTTCTGAGATAGTTCAACCCACTGCTTTTCCAAGAATTAGAAGCGTGAGAAGTTGTTGTAAGAGTTGCCAGGGCGAAAGAGAAAGGGGAAAAGTTGAGTGCGTGGTGCAACATGGTCAAGCTGAAAACATTAGCTCTTTGTACAGCTTCTGGGGGTTTTGGTGGTCAGGCCCAAAGTGGTGCGAAAACAGGAAAAAGAAACAGTCAGGCAGAGGGAGGTGCTGAACAAATAAAGTCGGATCCACGGGGGTCTTATGTTTGAATTCTTAGGACTTGCAGGATCTGCTGCTAAGTTTGTAGTGTCCAACCTGAGGGCATCAGAAGAGCAAGAGGTGAAATTGGGGCCACAAGGGACATTATACAGGTGGTGTTTTTGGCGACAAAATCAGAACTAATCTACATAAAAAACCTGTTGGCTCATCTTTCATTCAAATTTTCATTTGATTTTGTGCTTAAATAGCCATTACAACTACTACTGAACAGGTATTTCCTCTTCATTCAATGGTATTTTTTTTTTAAACAAGTACAGTATATTAAGAGGGGAATTAAGATTAAGACATCTTGATCATTATTTAACACTTTGTTGGTTAGAAAATGCTATATTGATATAAAACTACTAAAACAAAATCTGCAGTAGTCCTACTTCTTGACTCTCCAAGCAAACTCTGCTTAAGCCACCCCCGTTCGTGCTCCCTGCGTAGCTGTTGAGAAAAGAAAAAGAAAAAATAGACACTGTGCTGCTGTAGTGAAGCTATGGTGGATGCTTTTGAAAGGATAAAGCTTTGCCGGAGATCAAGAGGTATGGAAATACTGTACGTGGGGACTGAGGAGCATCTTTGGGAAAAAAAAAAGAGGTGCTTTGCATGAGCTGCTGCTGCGCTACTAAAAATAGCCACTTGGAATGGTGTAAGCACTAGTTATATGTTTTTCTTTGAAGCATAAGTAGCTCACTGCCGTTTTTGTTATGCAAAAAACTAGCTCACGCGGTAGAAAAAGGTTGGAGACCCCTGTGCTAAACTAATACAAGAATTGCATTTTCAGAACATAATTTATCAATGTCTACTGTACATGGCATTGGCAAACAGGTTTTATCCAACCCTATCCAGCTTTGTTTATAAAGCACTTTAAAAACAACAGTTTGTACACAATTAGACCTCATGGAGACTATATTTGTTGTTTTCATTACATTATTTATACAGTTGCAACCTGTGTAAATTAAAACCATTACAACTGCTTTCACGATCCGTTAACGATTCGTGTTGCATCCCTATACTCTCCGTCCCCACAGAAACTTGCTTTTTAACAGCTCCCGGTGGCCCGCCTCCTCCGCCATCAGCGGCCCGCTCTAGACTCTTTAGCGTTTCCATGGCAACCGCCCAGGGACAATCACACGGAGCAGACCTGAAATTGACTTTTTTTTTTTTTTTTTCCTTTTTTTTAACACTTTGAGCTTTACTTAGAGATCAGTTTTATGTCTCCCGCTAATCATGAAAAATGGGGCTTAAGGAGGCCACGGTACCCGCAGACCTCGGCGGTGACGGGCTTATCAATGGCTGTGGCCCGTATTGGATTGTTCTTCTTGTGCGGAGAAGTCTATAAAGAGTCCCACCAACCTCTCCTCGGTAGCGACGCGCCGCTGAAGGTATGGAGCAGCGATCGGCATAGGCTGAGAGGGGGGGGTGCACGCCGGGCAGGGGGAGCTTTGTGTGTGTGTGTGTGTGTGTGTGCACCAGAGATGACATTGATCTTGCCTGGCCCATGTCTGATGTTAATCTGGACTAAATAAGCCGTTCGGCAAATGCGATAACGCCTGGTGTTTGCGGAGAGAAACTATATGCCCCGGCGCGAAGGTAATGCTAACCTCGATGTTTGCGGAAAGCCATTGTTGCATTGTTAACGTACAATGCGATTCAATAAGAGAATTCGGCAGAAAAGCGGTCCATGCAACAGCCACAAACATGATACTGCAAATGGTTTTAAGGGGAAACTGTCTTTTTTCCAATTTCCAGGTTCTGTATTATTTTAACATAAACTTTCACCTTGGAACAAATAAATATTTACAATAATGAGTGTAATTATTGCATTGGCTCAACGTTTCTCCATAGAACTACAGTATAAGGGAAATTGTAACTTTAAAAAAATGCCTTTTTCTCACTTTAGTGGCTCATACAGACTCCGAACTTTCCGAATCTTGTACTTAACAATATTCTGAAGGTTTGCTTTTTCAATATTGAATTCTTAGCCTCTCCATCTCTTTTTCTCAGTTTTAAAATAATGTAGGTAGGACCCTTATATGTAAACTCATAACTTCTGTAGCTTTAATACTGGACACCTGCGCTAGCACTAATTAGGACTTCATTGGGGCAGTTGCTGGGATTGTAGCAGTAGAGCAGTGATTCTGCTTGGGCAATTGCTATGAGAACCCACCCACGAGAATCAAGAATTACAATTGTTATCAGTAAAACCAACATCTCTTTCATACCGAGAAACACAATGGTCATGTTGAATCACTGTATTTACCAAAAATCTTCCAAATCCTACCTTTAATGTAGGACTATATTCATGATCAAACATCTTAATATATTATTGTGTACTGTAACTGATAAATGGCAAATTCTTGTCCATAAATTGTACCGTTTTGTCAAATGGGAATGAGAAATGAGCAGAGGAACAGGAGTAAAAAGCTTTATCGATTCTTTTAAATACAGATTATCCTTAAATAATAAGAAAACTAAGGGGCAGTCCTATTTGTTCAGAAGCAGTAGCCCTCAAATGCAAAAGAGGCTAAAATTTAGCATGAATTCCCATGGGAGAGTGAATTTCACAAGTAGATAACATTTGGGGCAGGATAAGATATTTTTATGCAACTGGATGGGATTCTACACCTCTCCTTTTGCTGCTAAAATA
The DNA here is from genome assembly GCA_900303255.1 of Lesueurigobius sanzi. Lineage (NCBI taxonomy): Eukaryota > Metazoa > Chordata > Actinopteri > Gobiiformes > Gobiidae > Lesueurigobius > Lesueurigobius sanzi. The sequence goes on along the minus strand of OMNZ01024716.1, from coordinate 13,636 downwards.
GTTATCATCGCAATGTTTTGAAGCCTGAACCGAACCTCATAAAAGTCTCACCAGATCGTTCAAAGTAAGATATGAATTTACCTCGTTCCAAGTTTTAACAATTGCCATTTTTTCCTTTCATGACTACAGACTTCTACGTTCCACACACTTTCCCCCCACTTTCAACACCGTGTAAATTGTTGCTTGAGATGTCAGACAGATAGCAGACAGGTCAAGCTCCAAAAAGCCGCGATGAAATATGTGTCGCATTAAGCGGAGAGCGTCTCTAATGCGAAAAGCAGCCAGTAAAGATTTGTGCCGGAGCGTGGATCGATTGCCGAGATCTGTTTAAAACATTTCAAGACGAAATCCCGCAAAGGCTTAAATCCATTCCTCTTTGTTACCGAGCAGACAGTGTGCGCCGCTCTTATGAATTGACCGTACTCTTATCGGCAAAGTCCACAACTCACACGACTTTAAAGCGGGCCTCTCCCGAAAGCTTTAGCCACAGTTATATCTGGACTTTTTAGTGATCCCTCGTCACACTATCGGCCAGCCGTACCATCTGAGAAAGCACTTAGGTGTCCTTTTAGACCGCGGGCTCACAGTCGCAAAGAAAAGCCGCGAGATTAACGGAGATCAGAGATGTATCGGGCCAAGACGCCTGGAGAAAAGAAGGTATTTGAGTTTAAACAAGCCAGTGGTTTTATTAAAGGTGGTGGCCAGTTTGGTCCCGCTATTAAGGATCAGGGAGAAATCAGGGAGTGACCTTGCAGTGTTTGAAGTTTGAAAATGCTTTTTGAGATGTAAAGTGTGAGAAAAATGCAAAAAATAATCAAAAGAAAAGTAAACTTGATCGTGATGGAGGGTATAATCACAGCGGAAATGTTTGAGCCATTCAGTAAGCTGTGTCAGTAACTGGGTGGAAAAACATCTTCGTCGGTGGTTAGCCAACAAGCTAGCTCTTCATGAAGCTGGAGGAGCAACAGCAACAAAATATTTGGATGGTAAAGCTGGGCATACTGTACATGTACGATTTTAGAGACAGTTCTGACGGTGCATCTCAGTCGTGCAAGTGTACAGGGGGTTATGAGCTGTGAGTAGCTGGGATTAGTTGCGATTAGCTATTCGCATTGTTTTCTGACATGTTTGATATTTGTCGCGAGTCGTGAAGTCGCAGCGCGTCTGTAGCACTGCTGAGGCCAGGGGAAAGCAGAGTGTACGGGGTGAAATACAGCTGCTGGAGCCGGGGGAGGAGGGAGAGACGGACAGGACAGAGCGATCAGAGTGAGGACAACACACCGCTGAGAACATATCGACACAGACAAGGAAGTCAGTAAAGGTTTAGTGGTTATAGGCTCTAATTTAAGCTAGGCTACTTTTCATCCGTGGCTGAAAACTAGAGCTGGGCAATATTGCAAGTAAATAATCCTTTTTTAATCGCGATATTGATCTGATGTCTGCTTCAATTTTATTTTCACATGAATACAACTAAAGTAATCTAAGCTCAAACCAAAAAGTAATTATTATTTCCACTCTAGTCACTGAACACACAAACATTTCTTGTTTAAATGGAAAGACAAATGAGCAGATGATCCGACT
>OMNZ01024716.1:0-12035 GCA_900303255.1 Lesueurigobius sanzi | reverse complement strand
CTTGGACAAAGATTTCTTTCTATTTCAATGTTGCTAATAAAAGAAATGACTAGTTATAAAAAACTTATTTCATGTTGATGTTGAGGATAATGACGGCAGTAAAAGGCTTTTCATGGCATTTTCAGTATTATTTTGTTGGAGAGAAAAAGGATTTTTAAACCAGATGACAAGCAAGTCGTCAATGTGTGTTCAAAAGCAGTAGCCCTCAAATAAAATAGAGGCTAAAATGTGGTGAAAATTCCCATGGGACAGTGTATAGAGTTCAGAAATGTGATGTCATATCGCAAAGCATTATGGGATTAGCAGCACGTTTGTTCCATCATAAACCAATGGAGGTTTTAAAAGGTAAAATACTGGAGTAATCGTTCATATAAAAGCACTGACACTACAGTGAGTTAGATGTATTTACCAGCAGTGACTCAGCAGCTAAGAGTTGTTCCACGGCTGCTTTCTACATATTTTATAATATTTCTAGCTAAAGTTAGTCTATAAATAACGTTTGCTAGTAGCTGCTAACATGGCGGATTTCCATGGCATCGGTGGCTATTCCCAAACTCTATTTTACAATGATAATGTGAAATCCACTTTAATTACGTCTTTTACTCCAGTCAATGCCAAGAATTGACTCTAGACCTGACACGATTAAAAAGCCCCATGACGAAAATTAAGTTTGACCAAAATTGAGATTTAGATTTCAATTAATTGCACGGTGCAACGATAAACCACGCTGGACATCACACGCAAGTCAATTGGAGGTGCTCACTCAGGAAAAATGAGAGCTCAAGTTAATCAAACTTCATATGGAGCGCATTTAATTATTTGCTTTTCCATTTCTGAATGTTGGAGGTGGAGTGAAAAGGACCTTGCCATATACCGATTATGTCATGATGGCATTTGAGTGGTTATCACATGCAATAGGTTAAACATTTTTCATGGGATGGTCAATTTTGATAATTTTGTCTTTTAAAGTAAAAAAACAGATCAAATGTGGTGCAACAATACAAGTACATGGGCACAGTACAGTTGCGTTTACAGAATTCAATTTTAGTTGGAGCAGATGCAAATACAAGTCTATGGGAGAGAAAATAATCAGACCTTAGTTCATATGTACTGACAGAGAAGACATTGAACTTCATGACAGTTTTTGTTTCATGTGGATTGGCCCAAGAATTACAGAGAGATCAGCAATAAACTATTGCAATGACTACTACTTCACCACGGTACAATTCCACTTCGGGCAACAAAATGGCGGCTACAACTATACGTGACATCACTGGAAACCCATGGCTCTTAAGAATGTTGTGATGTCACGTGAACGCAACCCATTGTTTTGTTGAGTCGGTTCCAACTTTTGTTTTTCTTTGCTGGTTCCGCGTGATAAACTTAAAATGATGAAATGAACAATAAAGGACTGTGGAAAAACTGCTGGCACTCAAGTGACTTATCAGATCTTTTCAAGTCCAGTTTTCAAGTCAGTATGGTATTGGATTTTGAAACAAATTATAGGTATTTTGTACCATTTTCTGTTTGCTGCCCTGTGTAGACCCTTTCGCTGCTTACATCATCAGTGACATCAGCTGGAGGCAGGAAGTGAGCACGAGAAGTAAGATTATACTAAAACTAGCGTTTATAAGTGTAAAACTACAACTAAAAAATGTGGTCCTGTTGTGGCTTAAGGTCTAAGAACAAGAGAAATGACATTTCAGACGATAAAATAAGGTTTTATCTGATATTTCCAACAACAGTTAGACATTTGTTTATCGTTTCCACGACAACAGCCACAATGGAAATAGATAGGAATCTAGCTTTCTGCCTCCAGCTAAGCCTGGAATGTTTACAAACAATGAAAGGGTGTATTGTGATGTACTTCCACACCTGCTGATGCTTACTTTTAGAAATGCTTTATGTGTCTTTTACTGTTTTAATATGTTCTTTTGTCGACTGTTTATTTGTGTCATTTGTATGTTCCTGCTGGCTGAATTCAATAATATTGAGATTGAAATGGTTCTTTTATGACGCCATTTCATGATGTTTTGTCGAGTTGCAGACTTTATCAGGAAGTCACAGTTCTTGTCTTGTACTTAACATTTTGAAGCTTTGCTCAGACAGACCTTTCAATATTTAAATCCTAGCCTGATTTATTGAGTTTTAAAACCCAAAAGGGACTAAATTAGATTTTTTTTTTTTTTTACATATTTATTCACTTCATTCATTCAATAACTGGCTTACTCAAAAACTAAACAAGATATCCAAAATCCCCTTTGAAAATGTCTTTGCAACTCAATATACCAACAAATAAAACCAGAAAGAGAAAAAAATGTCTTTTCTCATATTTCAATCAGCAATCTACAGCAAATTGATATCTCTAAATTAATGTTTTTGCCTATTCACCTGCAGTATTCCTCCTCAAGGCTTGAACCTACTTGACTCAACTTCCCTATGCTAATTCGGGGTATTTTGATGTATGATTATATGTTCAAGAGGCTTCCCGATGAGCACCAATTAATTGTAGAAAACTGGGGGTACGTACGGTTTTCCTAATGCCTTTAACACTCCATTACCTTTTGCTGTTTTACAATGGGTCTCGTCTTTTACAAAGCACCTTGAGCTGTCTTTGAGCATGAAATACACCGTATAAATGAACTTCCACGTACTATTCTGCCAACCGCTTCTTTTAATTTAAAACCTACAAATAAATCACTGCTGCCGTCGCGTTTTGCAGTCTATAAATTGCGTGTTTCTCAAACCGTGACCTCATCTGCACCCCTTTCAAAGAGTTACGCAAAGTCGTTTTTTTTTTTTTTTTTCCTTTTCTTTTTTTAACACACAGCGAAAAACTAGCATCCTTCATTTCCTCCACCTTGTCAGTGTCTCCCGTAGTCGGCGGCTGGGGGTCCCGGGGGCTGTCCGCGGGGCAAGCAGCCTCCTCTGCCCTCATCGCCCCGAGCCATGCTGCCACTACCTGCCGGGCCTCTATGATTACAGCAGTGGGGAGCGCTGAGGGAGCACTTGACATCCTAAACAGTCAGGAGGGCCCCGGATACACCGAAGTGGGTAGTGGGGGGGGATCACTGGGGCTCTGTAATGTAAATGATGGGCAGGGAGGTGACACAGCCCAGGGCGCCAGCGTCATAGGAGTGTGTGGGCCCGGTTCACTCGGCGTTACTCACAGCGAGGCCGACGAGCGGTGACAGCGGCACATATCTGCTGTCAGGGAGGCCCCAGCAGGATTCGGGCGAAGGCCGGTGGAGCTGGGGGGGGAAGTCGAGCATGCCTCCATATGTTTTGAAGGGAGAGGCAGAGGTGTACAAAGTGTCCTCCAGAGAAGATGTATGCAGTAGAATCCCACTGCCCTGTGGCCACTTATTCAACAGTAGCTCAGTGTCAGGAGTACTAGGAACATTTGACACTAACAAACCGGCTACTAGTGAAAAAATGATTCCCCGGGTAAAGGCTACTCTAGACTTATATTCTATGGAAGTGCATATAATCTTCAATACAAGTTTGAAATATTTGATTTGATTTATTTTTTGACAAGAAATCAAACTAGACAATGCCCATAACAGGTATAAAACATATTTCATTACTGATGTTATATTCGGGGTGCAATGATATATTATAATATCATTAAAATTGTGATGAAGAGTCACATTTGATTGTGCAATTCTTTGGCCCCATGCATGAACTTGATATACCACAAAAACTCGAATACTTGCCTAAGGCGAGACTTAGAACCAGAGGGGACAGGGCCTTCTCTGTGGTCGGCCCTAAGCTCTGGAACGCTCTGCCCCTCCATGTCCGAACAGCCCCCACGTTGGAGTGTTTTAAGTCTCGTCTTAAGACACACTTCTATTCCCTGGCTTTTAACACCGCGTGAATTGTGTGGTCCTCTGTTGTCTTTTATTTACTTTTTACGGTTTTTTTTTTAAATTGTTTTTTAGCCTACTTTTTAAAATGTTTTTAAATTTGTATTTTTGCCACTGTTTTGTGACTGAGGGTTCTGTTATGTGCAGCACGTTAGTTTATAAAATGTGCTATAGAAATAAAGTTGGATTGGATTGGAATACTTGAATACATTGCGTGAATACAACACACCGTTACTTTTAATCTCAATTCTGTGGCCCCATGCATAAATCTGATACACCACATGTTAATCAGACAAAATTGAGATTAAAAGTCAATCATTTTTGTATCACCCAATATCACAACAGGAGTCATCTCAAAGCCAATGGCATCCCACATCTAAGACCTTCCCCCGTGGCAAGAAAAAACTCTGTAATGTAATTTAACCCTTATTTAACCAGGAAAGTCCCATTGAGATTACTAATCTCTTTTTCAAGGGAGTCCTGGCCAAGCAACAGTTTCACAAGACTATTTAAAAACATTTACAAACCATGGATTTAGATTGTTCCGACACTAAGAAATAGAAAAGTCTGACAAAATGTAGATACCACACTGGATAAACTAATCTGAAAGTACCCTGAAAATATGGTGAATTTTTGAAAATATGTTCACTTTTCAAAAATTCACCATAAGAAATTGTTCAATAATTATGATAATACCATTAATCACAATTTCTTTTGGCCAAGACAATCGTGAGACAATATTTCAGTATCATCCCATGCCTATATTATATTATTATATTATATATATTATACGCATAATTAACATTGTTTTACTGTAAACAAACATTGTTGAACTGTAATTAAGAGAATCCACCCATGAATGGCAATGGTGGACTTAGGTTGAAGTTAGATCCAGTCTATAACAACATACTGAGACAGAAACCAGTTTACAACAACAACCTTAGACCGAAACCATCTCAATGTCGTGCTAATGAGCCTGGACAACTGGGCGGGAAGTGTCAACAACCTTAGAACTTAACCCAGGGTGAGACAATAGCAAGGTAACAGGCCATAGGAATAGGCTAAGATGTTTTCCAACCTTTAGTACCAAGAGAGGATGGACTTAGAGGTGAGCTCCTCCTTCTGGTTTGCTCTTAAGAGATCTACGAACATGTTTAAGTCTTTTTTTTTTGCTGAGGAAGATCTTTGGACTAAGATCAAAACATCCTACATTTCAACTACAGAGTGCAGATGAAGACTGAAGAATCTTGGCCTATGATGGACAACTCCTGTACGACCGAGAACCTACACAGAAGGCTTAGTTGTATTTCTTGATTGTTCAAAGCCTAAAAAAAGATACAGTAGGGGCCCCTGCCATGGAAGTGTAAGACATGTCAAGATGGAGGAATAACTAAGGTAATATAAGCGATAATGTAGCGGAGATGTGGAGTTGGAGCTGCTATGGTTCAAGTTGTATTTGTTGCTTTATATTTTTAAATATCTGGATTTAAAGTTTGGTGAATTCCACTGCATTTATTATATAAAGATAAAGAGCTGCTCCTACATCAATTGACAATTAGATGGTCCTTTTAAAATGTCAAGACATAGACTGCTTTGTCCATTGACAAAAGCTTTAAGGTCTGACACACACTGTTTTAGACCATTATCACTCGCTATTACCGTCGAACATGACTATTAATATCCTGGACTTTAGATGGAAGATGACCCTTAACACTGCTAATAGCTTTAAAAGGCCACTCCGAATGTGCATTGGATGGATGTGGATAACAACGAGAATGTCCAAGATGGCTGACTAATTAGCTTGACACTATCACAGGTGGCTAAGGGGTCAAAGTTAACCACTTTCATCGCTACGTTAGCTACGTCAATGCTAATACTACAGGGGATAGGCTGGGGCAGATATGGCGTGTATAATTAATGCAACAATAACAAGGTCCAGGATGTAGGAAAAGCTGTGAGTGACCGGTGCAAAATGGGAAACTGACCTATTGTACCACGTTCTTTCTTGTAAAATGAACTCTAAGCATTCTACACAGGCAGCTAAAGAACCATTGTTCCCCTGGGTGCCACGCGGTAAATCAGGGACAGAGTGGAGTGAAAGCCATGGGAAAAGAAAAGGCTGACAAGAAACGAACTGGCAGTAGAGGTGCATAACAGTTTGGATTTAGTTGTGTTTCTCGTTTGGAGCACTGAGGTATTGCCGCAGCTTCAGTCATGCAAGGTGAAAAGGAGCAGCTGTGGCATGGAAAAATTAATCTTGGATAAGTTCACACCAAGAGAAGTCAGTAAAGAAGGGCACACAAGTTTGAAAAAGCCTCATATCATTTAAGTTAAGGCGAGATTTCCCTAAACATCGTAGCTACCATGTCAAAATAGAAAAATTACCCGAAATCACCCTTTGCAATGGTTATTTTATGACGTTGAGCCGAGCTACGGACCAGGAAGTGACTCCAGCAGCATCTTTTTCCTTCACCTCTCGCACCTCTCACCCGCGTATCCATGCATGAATATTGACATATTTGGTATCCACTCAGAGTGTGTAAAGTCCACAACTAGACGCTGTACTTCATATATGAAAACTACTTTCTGGGACAAGCGAGTGAAGAAAATAGGCGGACAGCAACTCATGCATGCGTAGACGCTACTAAACTTTAAAGCCTTTTTGCAGCGAATCATGTTTTACTCTTGCATCGAGATCTTCCCTTCAACAGACTCCAAACTGTACAGTCTTGTACTTGAAGATTTGTTTAGATGGATTTTTTTTATATTTCATTCCTAGCCTGATTTATTGAGTTTTTAATCACAAAAAAACAAGGCAAAATTTGAACTTTTACAGATTTATTCACTAATAAGAAACAATTTTGATCTGGCATTACCCATTATGTCACTGAAAATATGCAATTGTGGTCATTGTTACACAAAAAGGCCACATTCTTTTCCCTATTCACTTGTAAAGTCTGGCCTTAAATGCCTAAGGACCAGGTCTGGTCTGTGCTTTGTTCATAAGAGGAGCGTCTCTTAAGTGAAACTATTATGTTTGTGTACAATATGAACATAAAGCTAACCCAAGTTAATTTTAGATTTAGTCTACTAAATAAATGAAAAAAATGATTGTTGACTAATTCTTCACTAAAACTCTTCATCAAAAAATTTAAATATGTTGTTAAAATGAATTTATGCAGAAATGTTTGGTCTGGATACTACCATCTTTAACATTATACATGAAAACACAAAATTGTACACATTCTCAACCTCTTCCAACCTCAATTGACCAAATATTAACAAAACATATATTACCTTTCACTAAATAAATAGCAACGGCAGCATACTATACCAGGGGAATATCAGAAAAGGCTGCGACACGCTGCACTGTTTGTGTTTTTTTGTTGTTTTAACACACTGGCCTCGAACTCACCACGGCACCGCGAGCTGTGACTGAAGTAATGAAGAGGGAAAATGAAAAGCTCAAGTGAGATCAAACAGGGCAATAGGAAGTATTTACACTCCGTGACTGTGTTGTTTTAGGGGACTGTGTTTCCTTGGTCCGTACGAAAACAACTCACTGTGCATCTCCAGGACAAATTATAGTCAGAACCGAACACTTGTGAGGCAGAATAAGAGGGGAGGGGAACTGCTGTAGAAGGGGATGGTCAAAGTCGTTTTTAGGGCAAGGTTCTTCAAATGACAAGCAAGAAAGACTGAGAACTATTTCTGCGGGATAGTGTATTTGACAGTTTATGTGAATTCTTTAAAAATGTGATGAATGAGGCATGCAAATGTAATAGTATGGCATACAGTTGTGGCCAAAAGTTTACATACCCTCTTTTGGCCATTTTTGTTGGTCGTGCGAAGCCATTTATTGTCGAAGAACCGAGTTTACTCTTAAAATCATAATGAAACCGAAACTACTCAAATGTCCCTGATCTAACGTTTACATGACCTCCAACAACTGCCAGGTAAATTGTTCAGGAGCAAAGAAAAACTCACTTCAGCTGAAATACAGGACTCTCTGACAAAATTGGACTGGAAAAGATGTTTGTTTCAAGATGCACAATATGTAAACTTTTGATCAGGGACATTTGCTTAGTGTCTAGTTGAAAACAATAGTAAACAAACAGCTTTTTGACAATAAATGGCTTCACGCAAACCACTAACCATGAGTGAAATGAAATGCATACGTTTTTGGCCACAACTTTTAGTGGCCCATATTGCTTAATGGAAAAAACGGATAAAACATGTAACATATGGGTAATAAAGTGGATTGTTTACATTAAAAATAACTGAATTCATGCTGATGCTAAAATCTAGCCTCACTGTCATGCAATTGCTTGTCCTCTGATCAAGTCTTTTATCTCTGGAGTCGCTCAACATTCAAAAGTAATCATAGCAGATAAAATATAATCCTTTGTTTTACTTGGAATTAACACTTGAAGCTTCAGATGTTGGTTGTGTAATTATTGAATCACTGCAAAGATGTAAAAACGCATAGCATAAAGCAATGAGAATGCACGTTTGAGGATCAAGTACAGCACAAAGGGGCATGCCCACAGAGACCCATCGTCCGTGGCCCTGTTAGGCAGCGTTAATGGCCAAAGAAAGCCGAGGGGAGGATGAAAGACTGGCACATTTACAGACGGCATTAGCGGCCGCATAAAAATGGGATATTACGGGACAGCCTGCTACAGAGCGGGCACAGCGGGAAGAGCGAGTGGGGATGTGCCATCTTCGGCAGGGAGGAAGAGAGGCACAGTGAGTCCTGGGTGAGTTAGCAGTGCACAGACATAAGCGCAGTATCAAGTACATCCCAGACTGCGAGTTTCTTCTTTGATGCTGTAATTGCTGTGAAAAACGTACTTTCATTAGTGACCATGCTCATTTACTTATGAATAGAGCTGGGTGCCAAATGGGCACTTTTAGGACTAATGGTATCGGGCTAAAGGCTAATGGTTGTGATTTTCAGTATTTAAGTATTTTGTCAGGTGAACATTATCGTCAAATTTATCGTTATCATGATATTTCTCTTTTATATGGTGATATAAATTTGAGGCCATATCGCCCTAATTGTATGTACATCATTCATAAGCCTAAGCATATTGATAAACATTGGCTTACTCAATGTTAATCATTTTGAATCACTAAATGTTGGAGAAAATCAGAAAATGGTGGAAAATTGAATTAGTTTGGTTAATAAAGGAATTGGCCACTATTTTCCATACTGAGATAATTATGTTCTTACCTGAGCGAAGGGTGTTATTACGCCTTACAATATAGTACCCCTTTTTTATCAGCTTAGAAAATCGTCATGTTTAATTTTGTGTAACTATACTTGGATCATGTAACTCACATAACCGTATTTAAATAGGGAAAACGTGGAAGAGCTTGGTCGCTTCAAGCTTCACCCCCGTGTGAATATGCTGGGAGAGGCTAAATGCTAACAACATCTTTGGTCTATTTGCGTGACTGAGGGCACGCACAAATACCAGACAGGTACGCATCAACTCGTCTAAGCTCAGGTAAGGACATATCTCAGTATGGATAATAGTGGTCTATTCCTTTAAGGGCAAACAGGTGACGGGTCATGGATTCCAGGGAAAACAAGTCGTCCCTTGTAGTTTTTTAGCTTTCCAATGCTATGTAACACATGGAAATCTCTCTCCTTGATGCGGAGCACAAGGAGCTCATTTGCATCTCATTTCCGTCACCATCTCGTCATTGGCTGAATTGACTGCCAGTCAAGCAGTTGGCGGTGAGGTAGCGCGCTAAAAATACTGTAAATAAATGTTTGTTTCTTGTGCTGAAATGGCGGAAAGAGGCTGAAGTATAAACATTAATCTCATTCATGATACTTGGCGCCACTTTCATACGGACAACGTTTGTGAAAAATGAGGAAACATCGCAGGACACTCCCCAGACAATGGGCCGGGATTTGATGCAGATCTTCGTGGGACCTGGAGCATTTTGTCCCTGGGGAAGATTACGCACAGAGACTCGGAGACAACCGGAGAGCAAGAAAGGCACATATTGAAACTTCTAAGGGAGAATTCTTCTGATATCTTCTGATGAAGACAAAGCTTTTTGTCAGAAAATACTGTCGGAAATGTTGGGAAGTAGCCATGCAGTTCAGACCGGAATGTCCAGTATGGAAATTAACTGTGTCACGGCACATGCCCCCACTGAATTTCCTGAAAATACACCCGAATATCAAACACAAAATGTATGCTATTAAAGATACCAATACAGTTATCTGAAACATGGAGAGACTTCTCCGTGGTCTCAACTAACAGATTCTGCAAAAAAAACGAAAATCACACATTTTGAAGTGCCTGGAATCCAAGACCTGTCACATAGGTGAATATTTATACAGCTAGTGTGCTCTTGCTGATGTAGGTTGCTCTGCTTCTGCAACAGCTGATGTAATTATTACTTTCATCAGTTTGGTTTCTGTTGTTCAGCCTGTTTGATGCTTTTGTATAGTAACAGTAACAGTCTATGTCAATTGAGAGAAGAAGTTCATACATAATCAAAAACACAATTTTTCATTTGCGGTACTAGGGCTACAACTATGTCCAGCGTATTACCATTATTAATCTCCCCGTAGAGATTTCATTGAACAGTGGTTGTAATTAATTGCTATAGCAAACACCAATAGGAACATAAGAAGGCTGTAGTGATGCATTTGTTGACAATAGACAGTTACATGCACTTTGAAGCTACCTCCAGGGCAAAGTCTGAGATGAAACTCAAGAAAAAAAAACCCAACCAAGAAGAAGGCAGAGACAGACAGCAGTGAATCTATTATTAACAAGCATTCCCTATTGATTGTAGGATTCACAAACACGTACACAACTTAGAGGCAGCATTTGGTGCTCAGCTTGAATTAAAAGAACCTTATGATTAATGCAGCGAGGTTAAGACTTTGATACCTCCCAGCATCCCACTCCTCCCGCTTTACTGAGAACATGCTCATGGCAAAGAGTGCAAACAAACCACCCTCTGTGTGGAGGGGAGTAGAGAAAGTTGGTTCTGTCGTTAAGAAAGGAAGTAAACAGGAATGTGACTAAGATGGTTTTACAATGAAGACTGATCAACAATATATAAAAGCGACAAAGGCTCTTTCTAGTCGTTATAGCCAAATTAAAAATCTAATTGTTTTTGTATCCAGCCCGATATCACAACAGGAATTGCTTCACAGCGCAGCAGGGTGAATATTGCTGATTTGCAAACGGGAGCGGTTTGGAAACCGGGAATGACACGGACATCAAAACAGTGAAACATAAAACAAAAGTTTTCATGCAAGGAAAAAGCTTGAAAGGATTTTAGCCGTTGAGGCAATAACTTTTACATTTCATTTTTATTTCTTGAAGAATGTTATTCCGAAACATGTTTGTATCAGAAGTCTGGCATTAGCTTAGTGCAGAACAGGACAGAGGTAGCTATTCAGCACCTCTATTATTTATGGAAGGAGATTAAGGCCAAATTCTAACTTTGTACAGAGTTACAGGCTTACTGTATATAAAGTGCATTTCGTAATAGAAATGTTCAGATACAATCTGTGTCAACTGGACAAGTTTTAGATTTGATGTGACTCTAGAACAGGGGTGTCAAACTCATTTGGGTCGTGGGCCGAAATTCACCTACGATGTCGGGTGGTGGGTCGCATATTGTAAACAGGAAAACACTATTGACAAAAAACATGTTTTCAATAAATTAATAATAATTAGCACTGTAATAACTCATAACACAATAATAGCACATTTGATTGACATTTTAAAATTAGTCAAAGCCCGACAGGACTGTATCCTAGATTAGATTTAGATTTAGATTTATTTGTCATTGTCACAAATGGCAACGAAATTACATTTAGAGCATCACTCAATCAATCAATCAATCAATCAATCAATCAATCAATCAATCAATCAATCTGTGGCACTGATGTTAGTGCCTTATCAAAAGTCCAGGTGCAAAGAGTAAACAAATACACATTAGCACATAGAATGTAAACAATACTCAAAGGTAGGGGCATGTAAACATAAAGACACGACACAAGGCAGGATAGTCTAAGGTTATTAGTAGCAGCATAGTATAGATGTTATGTGTGTATGCTGCATCTAATAGATAATAATAATGGCTTACTCTTGTATTACAAGCCTGTGTCACCAGGGCCGTAAA
>OMNZ01024696.1:0-12785 GCA_900303255.1 Lesueurigobius sanzi | reverse complement strand
TAATTTTTGACAAAGGGGCTTGCCCCCGTATCTGGGGGCAAAAGAGCTTAACCAACAGCATCCACAGGTGTGAGAAAGGGTGTACGCTCCGTTGTCCCGGTTCATTGATGTTGGTGCACGTTTCCTGATCTCGATGGCTTCTCTGATCCAGCGCTGGTACTTGTAACTTTGGGCATGGATGACACTGGCATTGTCCCAGTCCATAATGTGGTTTTCCCTCTTACAGTGATCGGATATGGCCGATTTGAGGTTTTCCTGTAGTGCTTGCTCTTTTATTGCTCTTGTTTGTCTGTTGGCTGTCTCCTTTTCACACTCCTTCAGGTGCTCCTTCTTTCGTATGTTGAATGGTCTCCCTGTCTCCCCCACATATTGCATGATAAGCACAGTATTTTGTAAATGTTGTCACTTTATGGTCCTGGTGTATAGTGTCCTTAGGTCACATCACTTCACCATCACGTGACACTTCTGATGAAGGCTACAGGAAGTAGCCAAAACTAGTCAAGCAGGTAAACAAACCTTCTGTCTAAAAGAATTTAAAAAAAAACACAGTTTAAACTAAGAAGACAGTATGAACTTTTTCAAACGGCTAAAATTAATTTAGTCTACTTTACTTTAATTGTATTGTATTCAAACATACAGTATTCTTTGCTTCATGGAGATGCCCCCACACTGTTCTTTTGGCAGAGTTGAGGCTCTTTCAAACTGTGTCACCGAAGTTCACATCATTTTAATCCCTTCTCATTCTGATAAAATTGTCTACGAAAATATTTGGACATTTTAGTGATAGCTTTAGTCTCATTAACTACTTTTAATTTAGTTATAGTCAAATTTTAATCAGCAGAAATATGACTAAAATGATGATAGTCGACGAAATGAACACCAGTGTCTCAAAAAGTAACACATAAGGTCATTGCATTATTATTGTCTATGTCCTTGACCCATGTGACTACAGCTACCCCCCAGCTGCACAAGCTTTACCCATATCTTATTTGATCATGTTAAAATAATAATTTGCCTTTCCTACATCAATACTTCTCTGTCCCTATTTGCGTCTTAGTCTAACATGAGTGTTGAAGTCATATTCCACCGGACCTTGAGATAGCATCTGCTCTTTTACATTTAAATTGTTTGCCCACACGATAAGCCTCCAGTGCGCGGCTGTTATTTCCATATAGAGCCATACAAAATGAATAGTGACTAAGAATGTGATGAATACAATTACTTTTAAGTGTATTCTATCGGAGAAACAATGATAGAAGTCCGATTTTATTCTTCCTGAGCCAACACTAAAATGCTAATTCCTCACAACCCTTGCTTTTCACTGCTTTAAGGTGCATCCTACCTCCTACCTCAGCCGGTTATCTCGCGCTGAACACATGTCGACCTGAGGCTTCCAACTAAGAAAGCCAGGCACTATTTTCCTTCACAGACATGACAAATGAGCGCTTTGTTTGCATGTACTTCTGTTACGATGGTCAGATCACAGACAGGCATGCTTGTATGTTTATGCCTGCGCGCGGTGGCGGCGTGGGCGGATGAAATGGGGATCGCCCCGGGAAGCCTTGCAGGTTTTCGCAGTTGCCATTGACAGTCTCGAGACATAATCTTTGCCTTTGGAGTGAGGGAGAGAAGTTGAAATGTCAGCTGTAGCGCAAACATGCCCTTTGGTTTGACAGTGAAAACAGAGTTGGCTGTAGGCGCATGATAAAATTTACAACTTGGATTTATAGAAGTCACCGCTATGACAGACGCACGTAGTAACGGATTGGTTTGTCGTGGATGTGCTCTGTAGCCACTGGCTCCGCGCACTCGCCTAATGGAGCACAGAGAGGAACCTACATTCATTATGGAAGCCATTATGGACTTAAGAAACTTATGAAAACAATGTAATTTCACAGACCGTAATAGACAATACATTAGTGTTAATGGAAACCAGTAGATTGAGGATTTACATGGTGTATTACTTTAGTCAATCACTGTGTATCCTCCCACATTAATGATGTTCCAACACTTAATGTATAAATTATATTCTTCTTCTCACAAAAAAAACCTCAAGGACATAAGTTTATGTGGTTCGGGCTTAGTTTCAGTGGAAGGATGACATAAGAAAAGTGACGTAAAATAACTTTTTAGAGATATAATGACTGTCAGTCTAATTGGCTAAGTGTCTGTGAGAAACTCTAAAAGACCAAAGCTGATGGATATATTTATAGAGCAGTAAATGTTACATGTTTCAACAATGACAAAAATCAAAGCCAATATCAGCTCAAGTCAGACCTGCAGTTTGACCAGAAACACAAGATGGCAGCGCCCATTGCAACTTGAATAAGGTGAATATGGGAAATAGTAACTTCAGTGACCATTTTCTCTAAATGCATTTTTCTCACATTGTGGTGACAACTTCTCCACCTACAAACTTTCCAGTGTTGCACTTAATATTTTGAAGGTTTGATAGGATTTTTCGATAGTTACATTTCTAAGCTGATTTATTGAGTTTAGAAAACTAAAAAACAAGCAAAAATTAGATTTTTTTTTTTTACTAAAGATTTATTCACTAGTAACTACTTTATTTAAAACAAGATATTCAAAATCCCCTCTGAACAAATCTAATGTACAGTATCCCCATAATGAAACCATACATTTAAACCTGACTCTATCCATTATTTAGATTTAATCTGCAAAAATATAGGTAATTTTTATGCATTAAATGCTTTATTTTCAACCCCAATCCACTTGATTTCTGTTAAACATGACAGTTCCAGTGCTACACACAATTAAAGCAACTGACAAAAACAACTCGATGTAGCTCCACCAATTATAAAAGTAAAACACAAAAAAGTTTCAAATTGATATCACTCTCTTTTTGCCTTTATTCACCTGCAATGTCTCGCATTAAGATTGTAGCAATTGTTGGACATAGCCTAGTTGTGAAAATAGTATATACTGTATATTTATAGTGCAGTGTACTTGATACTTCAAAACAATCGATTGATCATTTCTCTCAGGACCTGACCCTCTGACCAGACAAACCTCCAGGCCTCTCCTGCAATCTCAGGTGCCCTCCAGGTTGGGAACCTCTGCTCCATGACTCAATGTTATGTCAATCAAAACTCATTGGCAGCTATAGCTGGGGCGATATGACCTACAATTTATATCACATTATAAAAACGATGATATAGTTTGCATTATATTGTCACTGGACTAAAATACCTCAAAATCACAGCCTTTAGTCGAGTGGGGAAGACTTTTTTTCTTCTCCTACATTCTTTTAATTTAAGGCCAGACGCTGCAGGCGAATAGGGAATACATTTAAATTGAGTGATCTCAATATGCGTCTTTTGCTGTAGATTACTGACATAAATATGAGAAAAAAATGTATTCCCATTTTATGTTTTCATATAGATCATTTTGCTGCTTACAGTGACATCAGCTGGAGGCAGGAAGTGAGCAAGAGAAATGAGAAATTTTATTTTGTTGATGTATTTGTTACAAAGTTCAGAGGGGATTTGGGATATTTTGTTTAGTTTTTGAATAAACTAGTTATTCGTGAATAAATATAATGGATATTGCCAGCTTGTCTTTTTGGGGTTCAAAATAAAATAAATCAGGCTAGTAATTAAATATTAAAAAATCCCTCTGAACAAACCTTCAAAATATTAAGTACAAGACTGGAAAGTTTGATGGCTGTGAGTGCTACCAAAGTACAGTTGTTTTGTTTTTCACCCACTAAGAGCTTAGAGTATCACCTTTCAAACGAGCCATAGTATGTGTCCATATAGCTAATATGCTGTGGTGCTACAAAAATCATCAGAAATAGTCTATATTGCCGGTAAAACAGTGTTAAACACCTCATCGTCAAGATTTGGCAATTTATTTGTTTCCAGGTGAAAATGTACAGTATATGTTAAAAGATAAAACTAGCCCATTGAAAGAATGACTTTAGCCTGTATTGTCTCCCCTTAAATGTGTGTGTGTCTAATATAAGATAATATTTAATATCATGGCAACAATGCTTTACCTGTGTGCGCCTGAATCATAACTTTTGTACTTTTTCCGCTGGCAGATTTTTTTACCTGGCAAGTCAAAATGTTTCAAGCTAAGGTCAAAGGTCTATCAGAAAATGCCTTGTTCTTATAATTGAATATGTAAAACCTAATAGGAAAGTAAAGATCTTAAAGAATCTTAAAATAAAGCAAGTACGTCTGTAAGCCAAAAGAAATGCAGAGTGAAGGAAGTGGAAGCCATGGAGATCAGCGGGTGATTAGTGAAATGACTTTTGTGTTCGGAGCGGAATTTCTTGGCTAAGCTGATCTGTTTAGCACATGCGGCTCTGCGTACAGCCCGCATATGTGTGGGTGTGAACGGGATGTGAGGAATATGGAAGCCCATCTGCAATCAACCAAGTGTGATATTGCTCCTCATCTCTCAATTAGAGCACTTACAAGCAGCACATTAAGCTCAGCGTTAGACGTAATGACAATGGTGCAGCTCCAGCCTGTGTTTCCCCTTAATAACTCAATTTCACTCCAAAGATGTTCTTGTATTAATATCTTTGCCACGCGTTTGTCAGGCTGCGATCTCAATATCGCGGTGAGAAAGTTGGAGAGGTGCTGTATAGCGTTAGTTTTATCGGGTTTAGTTGATGACTTCAGCAACGGGTGAATGATTTCTAAAACAAAATGACGCAAATATTCTTCAGTCTTTATCTGAACTAGTTGACGCGTAGGACGTTTCGCTCTTCATCCAAAGAACTTTGTCAGCAAATGAGCAGAATCGACATGCGTGTTGGTCTTTAAGAAGAAACCAATAGGAGGAGTTAACCTCTAAGTCCCACCTCTCTTGGTTCTAAAGGTTGGAAAAACATCTTTGCCTATACACACCTAATTACTGCTCATTACCTTCCTATTGACTTGCCCTGGGCTTTGTTCTGAATTCTCTTTGTTCTGAATTCTGTTCTGCTCATTTGCTGATGAAGTTCTTTGGATAAAAAGTCCTCCACTTCAACTACAGAGTACAGATCTTTGCCTATGATGGACAACTCCTGTACGACTGAGAACTTACACAGACAAAATGAGAATGAATTACTTTTCTCAGGTAAGGTATTGAATCAAAACCTCCTCTGGGACTTTGGAATTATTTTGCTGGCAAGTAAGCAAAACAGCAAAATTACTATGTTTTATGATTGGTTTTATATGTTATAATTAGAGCTGGGACTTCAACGCGTTAATTTCAATGAATTAACTACAAAGATTTTGATGTACTAACATTTTTTGCACAATGAACCGCTTTTTTTCCAAAAGTCAAGAGCCGGAACTTGCCTTTTCGCGTAAAAGTATATGTCCTGTGCAAATCTCCTCTCTCCTTTGCCGACTGGATCAAACGCTTTGATGGGGCAAATTTGACCTCCAGGCTCCACTTTGGACACTCCTGAAGCTAAAGACTCACCAAAGACTCTATTATCCTTTTCCTTTTTAAAATATTTTTCAACATATAGTTAGCTCTCTAGTCCTCCAGTCACTGCAGTCACCCACTCTTGTCTGTGTAGCACAATCTGTTCAATGCTAGAACTGGTGCTAAAATCTCCATAAATAATAGTTATAGTTATAGTTATAGTTATAGTTATTTTCTTTGTCTTCGCTGTCTTGCCTTAAACCTCTTTCCACACACTGTCAAATTGTTTAACTACACGCTGCCACTAATCACACCCATCCAATGCCAAATCCAAAACACCCCATGTCAGCAGATTCAAGGTCCATTTCTGACAGCCGTTTTCCACTGGGATCGAAGTTCACAGCTGCGTGTGTGTCCTCGCTGTTGGTGACATTAACAGGTTCGATGGGAAAAATCCACAGTGTTCACTTGACAGAACATCGGTAGAGCGAAACGCACACCCGCTAACATGTTTCGACCAATACTGAGAGACGCGTGGGCCGTGGTTCAGCAGATACGAGTGCGAGAGCCATCCGCTGTGCGTCGGGGGAGTCTTCCAAGTGTGGCGCGCCTCTGACGTTGATGAATGATCTGTCAAGGCCTGGGACTATAGGACCAGGCGCTGAGACTCTGAGGGGCGGGAGTACGAGGGGGGCCAGAGCCGCAGCTATCCATGGGTTTCAGCAGGTGTAAAATAGGGATTTGTTGCTGAAGAAATGAGTGCAAATCTCAAAATAGTCCTCAGAATGGCAGTCATAGGAGGTAAAGGTTACTGAGAGCCATGCAGGAACAGGAATGATGGTTTGTTTTTCTGACCTTACCAGAAAAACAAACTATCGCTCGTGCTTGACAGTAACAAGGTCCAGGGTTCGATTCCCGCGCCGGACAAGGCCTTTCTGTGTGGAGTTTGCATGTTCTCCTTGTGTCTGCGTAGGTTACCTCCGGGTGCTCCGGTTTCCCCTACCACCAAAAACATGTACAATAGGTCCGATGGACTGAGAGTGAGAGAGTGAATGGTCACTTCCATCACCGCTGAGTATGGAGTGAATGAATGACTACAGCAGGGATCTTTTTACAGATTTATTCACTAATATCTAGCTTATTCCGAAACAAAACAAAATTTCCAAAATTCCCTCTGAACAAATCTTTGTATCTAATATATCACCAAAATAAAACCATAGATTTAAACCTTGCTCTGTCCATTATTTAAATGTTGTCGCTAAAATATAGTCATGGCCATTTTTACACATAGAAATGCCTTATTTTTTTTTATATGAAAACATAAACTGACAAAAAACTTATGTTTTCCCTATTCTTTCCTTACAGTCTCCTGACATTTACTTTCCTTTGTTGGCTTTATGGTCTGTCCATGAGAGATGAGAACAGTCCCAACCACATTGTTAAACTGTGCAGTAAGATCTCTGGAGTTCAGATGCAAGACCTTTGTTAGTGTACAGAAATACAGTCCTCCAAAAGACGAAATCCTTCCTTGGTCAACCAAATCATGTTTCGCGTCTTGTGGGCTTTGTCATTGTGAGTTTCTTTTGTGGTAGGCTCAATTTCAAACCACATCTTTCTCTTAACGTTTTAATTAATCCATTGGGAATTGGGAAGGTCTATATACGAGTGTGTTTACATGCACTAGAGTTTCCCGGTTTTTATGGGGAAGTCTTAATATTACAGATTTGAATGAGTGCTCCCCAAAACACCTCCTTGCCCCCACACAAAGCGAGATACAGCCCAGGAGGAGACAGCTGGTGTGTGCCTGGTTGCGTTACGGTGTTGTTTGGTGTCGTTTCGGTGTGACCGAGGCATTTCACGAGTCACCAGTTCAGGAGGGAAATGACATGGTGCGGAGGGTTAAACACCTTGACCTCTGGGTGAACTTTAGGGGCAGAGATGATTGTTTTGGGGAAAGTCGTGATCCGTATCAGATTTGAACCCATACGAGGTCAGTGTCACCTCTGGACTTCTCCAGCTGTGCAAAAAGATGACAAGACACGCTCTGAAGGATTATCTTTTCATGTACTTATCGGAATAATATGAAACATCTCAATGTTTCGAAGCAAGATTTCAAGGTGTGCCCTGAAAAAGATGATGGAAAGAGGTGTGTGACCTCTTAGTCAGACAATAGATATGGAGATGTTTCTTTGCCTTGACATACTGATGTATTTTGTGACAACCACGCAGTAAAAACATTTTTAAATTCAGTTGTATGGAGACTAGAAGATACTATATTTTTAAAAAACGCTCGCTAATGTTTTTCACCCTGACAATGACTCGGGATAAATACTGTACGTGTGCCACAGATTTCTTTTTTGATTCATTATTTGTCCCCTGAGCCTGAAGAGCACCAGATCTCTGTCCTACAATAGAATCAGGCTATAGAAGGAAAATAGATTTGTAGCAGAAAAAAGGTCAAAAGAGGTGTAGTATTGAATGAATTATTTCTATTTTACTGTGATTTATCCAAGCTATTCAAGATTTTAAAGTAGAAGTCTGTATTTGGAAGTCTCCAATTGGAAGTCCTTCCAATTGGACCTGTGCACAGGAAGCTTGTCTCATTGGTACACGCATAATCTCGCAAGTCTGATTTGTTGAGCTCAGCAAAGGGAGGGACTTTTAATATTTCGTGTTACTAACTTTAAATCAAAATTCAGGCACAGATCGTCAATTATACACTATTAAATTGCAATACATTTAGACTTACAGACTATCGCTTTCAGCAGTCTTTAAGATGAGATAAGACTTGCATTGATCTCACAGTGGAGAAAAATAACAGATCTAGCTCCTCCCCCTCCCTTACTGATTGGTCGCCTGTTTTCAAGCCAGCTCAGGGAAAGTTCTCGTCATTGGTCAAAGTGACAGCCTAAGTTGGATAAACTTGACATAAAATTCGATTTTGCACATTTTTATTTCATTTAGACTTCCAGACTATCACTTTAAGATCACACAGGGGGGTGCAAAAAAACAAAGAATTGTGCCATCAAAGAAGAAAATAAATTGCAAACAGGTAATAATAATAATAATAGTGGAATAGATGTCCTTTAGCATCTCTGAATAAACTGTATAAATGTCTCTTAGCATCTATCTCTTATGTACACTGAATAAAATTAAATAATCTCTAGGTAGCAAGAGAGAAAATATCCAACAAATTGGAAATTGAACAGGATGATAAATGTGAACATGGAATAAAAATCACTGTATCACTGTGATATTAACTTCTCTCACCAAGACATTTAAAGTGCATACGATGATTAGAATCATCATTTCATCATCATGTGGTGGTGGTCAGAGGGGCCAATGGCGCAAATTGGCAGCCTTGCTTCTGTCAGTCTACCCCTGGGAAGCTGTGGCTACTTAGCTTACCACCACCAAGTGTGGAGTGAATGAATAATGCCATGTAAAGCATCTTTGACTGTCCAGAAAAGCGCTATATAAAACCAATGCATTATTATTATTATTATTATATTATTTCAAATAACTAAATTAGACTTAAGATTTTGCTACAAGTCTTTTCTTGTTTTCCTTTATATACTGTAGCTGCCGCCGTGCAGCCAGACTGTACATAAAGGCCAAGGCCAAGTTCCTCCTCTCAATAATGGAATTCTCCCTCTTCACATGGTACTTGTTGTTAAAACATACATCTTTTTTCACCTTTCTTTCTTTAAATTTTTTTTTTACCACAACCATCAAACTAAGCAGTGATTTACAGTATGTCTGGTGATTTTTTTTGTACTTCATGCGCAAATCTCTCAGATTCATTGGAACGTTCCCATCATTAGCATTGCGAAGCCCAATTCCCTGTAAACATGCATTGAGATACTGTACATAGCAAAATGAATTTGTCTTTGTTCAGGTTGTGATGCAACTTCTCACGACAGGGTAGCGAACATCTCAAGACTTCAAAAATTGTTGCATTTGATTGAAAAAAAAAACAAAAAAACATGTTACAATCAGAGAGCTATTTGACCTGTCTCATCTCAAGAAAGCAATAATTCTATGCTCTTTAGGTTTCATGTTGAGGGGTAAAATAGGATTGAGTTGCTCTAAGTGCGTTTACGGCAGTCTAATGCACTCACTTGCACTTTTAAATCAATGTCGCTGGTTTCTATCCTTGAAGGAGAAGCCTCTTTGCAGCAGAAGTACTTGGTGACTTCATTGATGACTTTGCCTCGCCTGCTCTTTCCTCCGCGGCTCCGTCTCTGCCTCAATGTTGTCATTAAGCCACTCCATTGCCTCTTAATGTCTGAAGGTTACAGAAACACATTGCCACATCCATTTGAAAAGTCTAATTTCCTTTTGATGCATTCTACGTAATGGTGTGAAGGCACAGGGCCACCAAGCTAATGCCGCAACAAAGACTGATGGGAGCTTTTCTTACATCCAACAGCACCAGAGGCGTTACATTACATGGATTTTAAAATAAAAAGTTTGAGTTTTATCATATTTTTACCTCTACTTGAGTATTAACCTTTGGTTACTCGACCCACTATGAAAAATCTAACGAGGGAACAAACAACTCTGGGGCCTGGACTCCCCTGAAAAAGAGGTTTTTAATCTCCCCCTATGTCCATTGTTAATATACAGCCTATGTTCTGAATGCTATGGGGGAAGCTACGCCTCCTCGGTCTATTGTGTGTATTGTCATTGATCTGATATTGATGAACAAACACACAGACTCGCACATACCTGGTATACATGTGTTTCAGTCATGTAACCTCAGTGGTCAGGTCTGCCATTTTGACAACCGCTGGTTGGTGCAACAGTATAGCCTATACATCTCTATCCGTGTTTTATATCTAGTCTCCACTGACTGAACTCAAAAGGCTACATCCAAAAATTCCATCTCAGGCAGATGAACAGAGCTCATACTTATTGAAAACCAAAACCCTAACCATTTCATCCTTATCAACCGCCAGTTACTGGCTCCACTTAAAAGCAGCAAAGCCTGCCATGGACAACATTTGTAAACATTGGCTACAGTTGCTGCTCACCAGCTACAAACACAAACCTCTCCAGGAGGACACACTGAGATTGTCCGTCACCTCTTTGGTGCATTCATTTAGTCTCACGAGTGGAAGCAGATCTTTGGCCTGTGTGGTAGCCATCAGTCTTTGCTTTGAAAACAATAGCCATGCGCTGTTTGTTCATGTAGCCATGTGCATTCATAACAATAGCATGCAAACACTCTGGTCAATCACTTGTCCTTTATTTTCACCCTTAGGCGGCCTCAAATATGCATGACACTGGAAACGCATGCAATGAGTTTTGCTTCATTCATGCAGGTTTGAGTAATCGTGCATATTCAAGTCCCTTTCCCTTAAACCAATTCAAAACACACCTTTCCACCTGCTGATGTCATGAGGTGCTGCCCTTCTGTTCACAGCACTGGTTCAGACCATTTCAGCTCTCAGATTACCTCTTCCACAAAACATTTTTATTAACTATGGTTTTCCAAAGCGTTTATGCACGAGCCATCCCCTATGCAAGTCATACGCCGAAATTATACAGGACACACACGGCAACACTCTCGAGCACTTTTAGCCCCCGCTTTCTCAATCTGTCCCCTGATTACTTTTTAATGATTTCGGCTGCATAAGACAAATGGCTGTGTTAAATGAGCAGAATTAGACGAGGGAGCTGAGTGCGAGCGCATTTGTTAAAGCAGGAGTAATGGATAGGCGAGCGTTTGTTTACTCTTCTCCCTTCTCCAGTGTGGCCTGTGTCCAAGATGCAGCCCAAGAAGCCAGAGCAGCTTTTCCAATAAAGTTTAAATGTGGTCACCTCTAGCTTGATTTTGTTGGTTGTATCTTATATATTAGCTTTTTTTATATGTCTGGCTTTTATTGTGTCGCTGCATGGAATCATATCAATTTTTATGACAAACGCAACCAACCACTATACTCTGACTTTTTTGTTGCCTTGATGTCGGTGTCAGCGGCTACTCTGAGCACAAGTATTGGATCAGTGGTCCAAATATCTCCATGAGTCACTGCTGGAGAACCAAGTTAACTAGATTAAAAGAAATGTTTTGCGGGCCCAACTTGGAGCAAGCCTTTGTAGCAGGGGAAGGCAACGTCAGGGCCGGGGGCCAAATCTGGCCCTCTAACATAAAACCTCTGGCCCCTAAGATGATTTGGAGAAATATTACTGCACAAATCAGCAATCAAATACCTGTTATAGTACAAAAAAAAAATGCAGAAAATACTGTAATTTTAAAATGTCCAGGAAAAACACCCCACACAAAACCATCTAAAAACCAGTCAAATTTTCTTGATATAAAAGTACATTGGCTTGATTTGAGCAGGTATTTTTGTACTTAGAACAGGAAAATACATGTTATTGCACCTAAAACAAGAGGCAATGTCTTATTGACCTTAAAATAAATATATGATAAATCAAATTTTACTTATTTCATTGGTTTATTGTTTTTACTTGCCAAGCCAGAATTACTCAAATTACGGTCAAAAATTCTTAAATCCAGTCATTTGTAAACAGCATTGTTTTAACTGTTAAGCTATATACTTGCTTTTAGTGATTAACATTCATTATCACATTCAATTTATCAAAACCCACTAACAAAACCTCATACAAGGCCTTATAAAATATGCTTTTTGTGAAATTTAGCCTTAGTTCAAGTTTCCCTGAGCCACCCACAAAATCCCAAAACATGCGCAGAGTTGTTGACCCCGCAACTTAAACTGCCTTGGAGGAGTGAAGCAAAAAAAAAGAAAAAACCTTCTCCTTCCCTGGGCAATCGGTTGTATAGCATCTCATTAGCATTGCATTATCCTTGTAGCCACAGTAACAGATTGTAGCAAAGTCATTGTAACTACTTTTTGCAGCTGACGTCCTTAGAAAGTATCAATAATTTATCAGTTCTCTCTCTCCAGGTGATGAGCTCATTCCGATTCAGGGTTCAAAGTTGAAGGTCGTCCTGTCCCCCCTGCACAGCCCTTCATCAAGTATTCAAATGTAAAGCATGTTTTATGAAGCAGTTTACCGTCTCACCACCTACGCACATGTGGTGTTAGCGTAGTTGTTAGCGTAGCTGTTGGTGTCACCGTGCTCACAGCCAGCCCTCCTGTCTCTCCCTCTCTCTGTCTTTCTTTTTTTCTGTCTGTCTGTGTCTCTTTTTCTCTTCCTCTCTCTCTCTCTCCCTCTCTGTCTCTTTCTCTCCATCTCTCTCTCGTTCTCTTTTTCCCTCTATCTGTTCTCTTTCTTTCTTTCTTTCTCTCTCTCTCTCTTTCTCTCTATCTCTCTGTCTCTCTTTCTGTCTTTTTCTCTGTATCTCTCATCGTCTCTCTTTTTCTCTCTCTCTCGTTCTCTTTTGGCCTCTTTTTCTTTCTATC
>OMNZ01024695.1:32641-43343 GCA_900303255.1 Lesueurigobius sanzi | reverse complement strand
TCCAACATGACAATGACCCAAAGCACACAGCCAGGAAAACCAAGTAGTGGCTTCGTAAGAAGCATATCAAGGTTCTGGAGTGGCCTAGCCAGTCTCCAGACCTAAATCCAATTGAATATCTTTGGAGGGAGCTGAAACTCTGTGTTTCTCAGCGACAGCCCAGAAAACTGACTGATCTAGAGAAGATCTGTGTGGAGGAGTGGGCCAAAATCCCTCCTGCAGTCTGTGCAAACCTGGTGAAGAACTACAGGAAACGTTTGACCTCTGTAATTGCAAACAAAGGCTACTCTACCAAATATTAACGTTGGTGTTCAAACACTTATTTTCAGCTGTATCACACAAATAAATTGTAAAAAAAAGATTAGAGATTTCTGGATTTTTCTTTTTAGGTTATCTCTCACACAGTGGACATGCACCTATTTCCTTCACTGTATTGTTTGGACAATTACAAAAGTGCAAATTAAATGAAGTATGTTCGCTTTGTAAACCATTGGGGATGGGTTTCTGTGCCCTCACTGGCCTGTGCTCGCAAGTGCAAAGGATACGAGAGGCTTCAAAACCTGTTGCATTCCTCAAACTACAAAGAATACAACTGAATGAGACGTTGCAGTCATTATCATACAACCACACCACTATGGCACGGCAATAAGTGACCAGTGACGGGTGACTTTGGTAGTTGCCACCGCCAATTGAGTCAAGTTTGTTGTTGAGGGGAAAAAGTCTCTCATAAATGGCAAACAGGAATCCGTGCCTACACAAACAGACAGAGCCACTGGCAGACTGGGACTCTGACATCACAGGTTATTTTGTGTGTGGGAACTGACCTGGAGGAGTGGTGATGTCAACTTTCACTGAAACTAAAATAGTGACATCACAGACTTCTATATAAGGCCTCCTTTAGCGTGTGTCGGTAAGTAGTATCACCTAAGTCTGAACCACATGCATGACAAAACCCTGGGAGATATTTTTGGAGAGCTCTTGGGAATTGGAATGAGAAGTAAGCATTTTTGCTTTCTAAAACAAAAAAAATTTAAATAAGTAACAAATTAACCAATGGATTAAAAAGTTAAATTAAATGTCTTTCTTTTCAATGGAACAGCACCAAGCCACACAAATTCAATGTCTGCTCCTTGAGATTTTGTATGAAATTTTTAAAAGCTACTACGTTCAAAGAAAATCTTGACACACACCACACACACAAAGGGTTTCTGAGAAAGGACTGCAAATAAAGGTTAACACTGATGCAAAAGTGGTTATAGACATGAGAGAGCTGAAAATGGGCAACAGACAATGGACAAAATGGTCATCGAGCGCCACACAGGGTTGTGCAAGGCAACCGTGGGACATCTGGCCACATGACACGAGTTTGTACTTTATGGGCAACAACATATAATCCTGAGAGTATAGTGGCAAACTAAACTCCAGGGCCTGCTGCAGAAATGCTGACTGTGGAAAAATGGAAGGACGGAATGAAGGGAAGAAGAGAAATATAGCGGGAAAAAGGCTGTGTGTGGCCTGGATGGAGAGATAGAAATAGAGTGAGAGAGAAGATTAGAAAGAGCTGACCAAAGACCAAAAAGTTTTCGCCTTGCCTCAAATGGGTATGACGCTTTGCCCATATAAGGTCATTCTGTATGAAACAGAGAAGCGGTCTGATTCAAGGGGCATGAGGTTAATGCGGAGATTTAATTTCTTTCTGTTCCTATAATCAACCATTTTTATACCTAAAAAGCAAGAGTGAAATAGTTTGTGCATCCTGCCCAGTTGACTTTAATTAGCCAAGACACTGTGTATAACCTGGCACAGTTCCCACACCTATCTATCTGTGGTAACCCATTAGGCTTTACTGGTTGACCCTTGACATGAGCCAGGGTCGTGGCCGAGGTCTTCATTAGGGGATAAATCATAAACACCTGAGCGGCTGACCTGGGTGCAGTGCTGAGGCTAGAGTCATCTGGTATTCATTTGGGGTCGCGGTGGTGTGTAAATCGGGTTAAACCAGCGGCTGCGACCCTCAGGGCTCGGAGCACTTATTAAAAATGTGGCCACAACCCACTCACAATGTGTCAGAGCGAGAGGGTATGCGCAGAGTCACGGAAAGTCCGACTGCAACCCAGGATGAGTATGGCTTTTCATAAGCTATGTATTCCAATATTGAATTAGAAACAAAAGGTTGGATAGTTGACTGCCTCAGTTAAAGTATTTTTTTTGTATCGTTAATGTGCTTTCAAGTGAGGCTTTAATGTATGAGATTCAACCATGTTATAACAGCATGTAATAACTTCACAGACATGTTACAATGGCCCATCATAAAAAATTATATATATTTTTTAATCGCACAGCTTTGAGCAATCCTGTTTACTTTGGTCATTTGTATATTTACTATGGAAAGTGCTACGATCTGTATTTACCACATTTTATAGCATAACTGATTGATCATGAACATGTCGTCTGCATTTTAAAAGTCTATAAATCACCTACCGAACCCATTGTGCGCAGTTCTGCAATCAAACTGCTTTTACTATGCCGCCATTGATTTGTTAGCATAGTTTTAGCTAAAAGTTAAGGCTTCTATAATATTGATATTTCCCAGAGGGCAGTCATATTTCCTGCAGAGGGCGCTCATCTTCGCAACACGATAAACACCAACACAGTGGTTACTGATAGTGTCTTTTTCACATTTCACATCCTCTGGAACCTCTGGGTACCTCACGATACGATACGCAATACATGGCTCACGATAACGATAACCTCATGATTTGCCGATACTGCGATAATCCATATATTGCACATAATAACATGGGCAATATATCATTATTTTTAAAGAAACATGAATGATTTTTTAAATCTTTTTCCACATTTTTTACTTACACATTTTTACTATACAACAGTACGGTCCATATTTGTTTATGATTTATATTTGTTTTCATTTGCATTGCTCTTTTTTTTTTACTTAAATAGTAACAGATCACTTCATTTACATTTAAATACACAACCTACCTGTTTCCAAAAGGAAGAAATTATAAACACTATCATTAAAAGTTATTTATTTGTGAGACTGTTTGTTCCAAGTGCTTAAGATGGTAGTGCTGCCCTCTAGTGTCCTGACTGTATCATTGACCATTACTGGCATCTATTTACTGTGAAAGGAGTGGAGCACTGCTGCGTCATTAATATTCATGATGCCGTTAATAAATATCCATGACGTCATCAAAAATATAAATATTAGCATAAAATGTATCAGTATCGTATTGTGCCACAAAATATCGCGATACATCAGTAAATCGATATATTGACTCACCCCTATTTCACATATTATTTTTAAGTGAAGAATCATTTCCGAGGTGCCCATAAGCAGGATTATCAATCACACTTACTGTATGTGGACGCACAAAGCACACTAGTAATCATTCTGACTCTAGTACATCAACTTTCTGCTGTACAGTGTGTTTTCCCACAAAACTGCCAGGACATTGTGGTCGGTGTGTACGCCGTATGTACTGACCTCTCCGTGGGCTCTCATGGTTAAAGAGGATCCCGTTGACAGCAAACATGTTGTACGCTTCTCGAAAGTTCACCACAATCCAGTACGCGTAAAGCTTAGCAGCACCTGGGCACAAGGAGGTGAACAAAAAACACAACAGTACAATTTATGTATGAGCAATTAGAATAGGAAGATAGATTAACAAACAGTTAATCCAAGTATAGAAGGCAGAATATATAAGTACATATTGTAAATGAAACACACAAAAATATATACATGTATTCTACATTCTGATAAGCTAGAAAAAAGTGAGATGAAAAATGTCACTAAAACAATGACTTTGAAGGTGGTTATAAACTTTAAATTATGGTGTATGATTTTTATGGCCATCTTATGTTGCATTATCAACACTGCCAATCAAAAGATGTAGCTATATTGGTTTCCAGAAAGAGCCTTAAAAATTTTGCAAATTCATGGCAAAGCTCCTTATTTTTCCAGATAAACAGATGTTCGGTTCATAACAACATAACACAAGAGTTTGCTATCAGATCATACATCATAATCAGAAAGGTCATCCACCGGCTCCTGTTGACTGACCAAAACCAGGCTCATTCCAAAAAAGAAATGCAGCTCCTTTCCTGTCGCCATGTTGCTCCCCTCCCACTCCGCTGTGATGAGGGGAATACCAGAGCCAGCGCAGGGAGGCACCCGTTGATTAAGCCATAGGTCAGGACGTACACTAGAGGTGAGGGAAGGTCACTGCAGCAACTCCCCTTTTTCCCCCTAAAACTAATTAATAGACAATCTGCCCTCCCTGCAGTTATGATGGTATGCGCCTCCCATGCTGCAGCAGATCGAGTGCTGACAGACGGGCAAAAGTGTCGGGGAGGAGAGCTTTTAGACAACAGAGAACATGAAACCTGAGCAGCGGCACACGTGTACGGCCACTGCGTGTTGAAAGTGAGCGCGGAGTGCCGTGGATATAAAGGTGTCTTTGTTAAACGCCTAGCCGCTCCAGCAGTCAGTCAGACGTTTGGCCTTGGGGCGCACAGGGCGCTCAATTGCTGCTTATAGTGCTAAAGACCCGTCTACTCAGTTACACACATGGACCCCCAAACAAATGGGCAAGGAAAATGGTGAAGAGCTATCAAGTGGTTTGAGCTGTCGCTATAAGATGTGATATTCTACAATGTATAAATGCTTGTGCGCCACTGTATGTCAGCCCTGTCAGGAGCTTTTTTACCATGTTATGTTAGATTAAACAGATAACTAAAGCTAGCTTCCCCTCCTGAGTTCACGCTCCATAGTAATTGGTTAAAGGTACTGTACCTGTTTTTTGGTTTTAAAATAATGAAACAGGGAAAGAGTAAATTGAACTTGCTTAACAGATTTCTAACATTCTTTAGATGAATGAGTTTATAAACACGTTTCACAACTTTCAGAGTTACTGTCACAGAAATGCTAACAAAACTAGCCTGCAAATTCATGAAATTGATACAAATGCTTTATAATTAGATGACCAGTACCAGGTAACGAAAAAAGTATTGTTCAGGTCCCGGTATGGTAAACCAAGTATTGTTGAAATAAAAAACATATCGGTACCCAGCCCTAGTTAGCAATATATTGAAAGAGGACTAAACCAATCTTGGTCATCTACTTGAAGAAAATCTGGTAAAGGCCTGTCACTCATTCAGAACATGATGGAGGCTGACAATAGAGCTTTGAGATGTGATGTCACCTAATGGGGCGTGGCCAGCAGATTGTGTTGATGTGTATGTGGTTGAGGCGCCATCTTACCGGTCCAAACAACAAACTGCTAACTGTAGAGCTAAGGGAAGCTAGATAGAGACAAATAACTTCAGGATAGTTGGGGCCTGTTGTGTAGGTGACTGCCGTGTTAGAACGCACCATCTACGAGGCAATAATATTGAAAATGGGCTGTGTTTTCATTGTTTTGTGGTCCTGAAAAATGGAGGCAAAATTCCCATAATGCATTGGATGATGATAAAACAATCTCTCCAAATTAGCAAATTGTCACAGGGTCATATTATAATTGAATTCTATATAATGATCGATTCTAAAGAATACAAACTTCTAAGATACAATATCACAACATATTTTAACTGAGGCAATCTGTTGTGTTTTACATAAATGTTACCATAAGGTGAGCAAGGGTAGAAGGGCGTGGTCTCTTTCTGGGGGATCTCCTGCACCTTGCCGTACAGCTCGCTGGTGGAGGCCTGGTAGAAGCGCACGCTGCTGGTGAGCCCACACGTCTGTATTGCATCTAGGAGCCGGAGTGTCCCAACACCATCCACGTTCGCCGTGTATTCAGCCAGCTCAAAAGATACCTATAGAACACAGAAGAGAGATAACGCCATGAGTACGGATGTCAAGAATTAATAGTTGTACGGTTATAAAAGCTCATAGTGGGTTAATCATTTTAGAATCCACGGAAAACAGCGGCCACGTCTGATGATCCATAGTGAGTATGTATCCTAACGAAGCGCACTCACTGCGAAAGACTGAAGAAACAGGGTCCGCCCTTTTATTTATTTATTTTTATTCTATTCTATTTCATTATTATTTTATCACCTATTATCATTACCTGTTTTACAAACTTATTTTCTGGCACATTTCCTGACTTTTTTGCACCCCCCTGTGTGATCCTATCTAAGAGCTGTTGTAACAAGTGTATTTCTCCATTGTGAGATCAATAAAGTATTATCTTATCTTACCTTGAATGCATGAAATCAGTAGCAGGCTAAATAATCCACTGTGCAGAGAGCAAACCGTACCAATGTTTGCATGTCCAAGTCAAGGTAAAGGCTA
Source organism: Lesueurigobius sanzi (assembly GCA_900303255.1). NCBI lineage: Eukaryota > Metazoa > Chordata > Actinopteri > Gobiiformes > Gobiidae > Lesueurigobius > Lesueurigobius sanzi. The sequence continues at coordinate 37,027 of OMNZ01024695.1, read as the reverse complement.
CTTCCAGGATAATTGCATAACTTTGTCAAAGGAAGAGTCTCAAAAAACATTCACACTAATTTGCTTCCTTAAACATGGAAAACAATAATATTTTATAGCCTAGTTATTATTTTCAAATAATTATTTTTATTTTATTCAGGAAAGGTAAAAGCATAAAGATAAAAGATGACATAGGGTGACATAAGTTCAACCATTAAATAAAAATGTATACATGTACCGGTTTTTTTTGCAAACATTTAGACAATACAAAATCTTTAGTTTTGAAACTGGCTGCATATTGTTAAGCTGAAGATGAACTGAATACATCACTAAATTAAATTAAATGACATTAGGCTGTGAGGATAACCTTAAATGAACAAAATGAACAAAAAAGATGTAAGGGACAAAAATAATTCAATAAAGAGTAAAGATAAAGGACAATGATATGCCAAAAATCCTTGAGATCTTATCCACTAAGAGAAGGTGGAGAAAAATTATTGGGCAACATGTGAATTGTAAAAGCTTTTACAAATCACTCCAACTCCCAGAATGCCTGTTTCCATTAGAGAAAGGGTCAAAGAGGGAGGAACTTAATGAACACTTGGGGCTGGATTAGGCCTAAATGAAAAGTGTATGGTGTGTGCCGTGTGTGGACCAGCTTGGCCCGAGGCTCGTAATCAGGCGTGACGGTTAAAAGGCGAGCTGTGTAGTGGTCACCGCACCTGGAGGGAGCCGCATGAGCCAGGCCAGAGCAGAGGAAACGCTCTGGCCCATACCGCTTCCACACCAGCAGCACAGGGCTCACTGACAGATAAAGCCCTCTTATTTAAAAGCAGGGCTGGAGAACACTGGGCCTCTATTCCAGCGCAGCACACACACATTCGTCCACTCTCCAGCTCTGAGCAGCCTGAGCAGGTTTGATCAGGGTCAATTACATTGCACAGCTCGCCGTAATTACCTGTGACGCGCCACTCTGCCTCGACTTTGCATTCTAGCATCTACACTTGAGACGCAAGAGGGAGATATCTCTGGAAATAATATGTTAGCATAATTGTATTGTGTTCATCAATAGAAAAGGACAAAGATTTAAGTGTTAATTAAGCCAAATACTGTATCTCTATAACATGAATAAAGCACTTTGAGGTTTCCTTGAAATGTAAAGTGCGGTATAAATAAAATCTATTATTATTATTATTAGATAATACTACACATCTTCCGAAGGATACCAACTAATCTGAGTGAACAGACCTGAAGTTGTTGAACAATGGGCTCAAAGTACCTTCAGTTCAAATCAGTTCAAATAGTAATGTATGAAATTTAATTAGCAGCTTCCTGTCCACTAGTTTTGGTACCTTTGAATGAAAGTCGTAATGTCAGACATACTGTATAACCAGTGTGTGTTTCAGGTCAGGCTGGCTGGAGCCAGTGTCAGAGCCGGTTAGCTCCTAATGGGCCAAAAAGTGAAGCAGACAATACAAGTCATCATACACAGAGCTGTGTATACGCTCCTCCTCCGACAGTAACACAGACCCTGCAGCCCTGACACTGCTCTCTCTGGACCTCATAAACCGCATTATACGCCACTACCTCGCTCTTTAACCAGCCCTCTCAGTACACTTGTCTGTGTGAGGCATTTCTCTTGTTTTTCTTCCACCACTGGGGCCTGAGACACACTTTTAGGGTATCAAAACCAGCTGAGAGGGGCAGGGTCCAGGACACCTTGACAACTTAAATCAAACAAATTGCCTTAATGCCTCCATTCTCTGTCATTATGTAAGGCAAGGCCTGGGCGCTGACGGTTTAAAGGCCAGACGTTTGCGTACTCCAGTCTGGGGTGGCGGGGCCCCTCGGCCCTTGGCAGATATTGTTCTGTTCTGGGAATCCAGCCAGACTGTCAGCTTTGGGGGTCTGGTGGGGAGCAAATATTCCAACCTGAAAGAAACGAGCCGTTTAAAAGCTCTAAATGTAGAGAAGACGTGCAGTGGTTTCGGTTCTTTCCTGCTCTCAGGCCTATTGAAATGCATGCTTGAAATTAGGGAATGCAACTGTGCGTGTGTGTGCGTGTGTGCAGGGGGTCACGGTGGGTGCCTTGACAGATGTATAAATATAAGATGCATTTATTCAGGCATGACCTCTGTGCTTACCTATGTGACTGTGTATGAGTGTGCTGGAAGAAGGAACACTGGTAGTAGTTGTCTAAGAAATCACATACAGGGACATTGCCACATTTGGCAAGTACACCACTAATCTAAAGTCTAACAGTGTTTACGAGGGTGTACCTTACTACCTTAGATGCAAGTGTCTAAAATGAAAACAATCTTTGTTGATGGTAATTAAATGGCTGATGAGGGATATAATTAGTCTGAGGTCAAATATTATGAGGTGGTTCTGTCTGAACATAACATTTTATTATTAACAACACCAGACAACCACAAACAAACTAATCCAGGAAAATTAGGGGAAAAGGAAATGAGCTGAAACTTTGAATGCTCATTACCACATTCTCACGTAAATTATAAATATAAAGTCAGCCAAAATCCCAAAACAACCTCACTCAACCTTACTCATATTTCAAAGACACATAGCACTGTCAATTGTAAGCTACTGAATCTAGCTTAAAATCCCAGCACGAACAGCAATATAGAAAATTGTTTTAATGTCTCTTGATTTGATTTAAAATTTGGAAATATTATTATTTATTTATTTTATTTACAGTGCGCAAACTAAAAACCTGGTCCTCTGTTGCATGCTGCACCATTAACAAGAAAAACAAGAGAGATTTCACAATGAACGAAACCAAAACACAGAGCGTCTCTCAGTCACAATAATCACTAATGTTGTATGTTTTTTTCAGTGGTGTGCTGTGCCTAAGCTACTGTTGCTGTAATCAGGCCCACGCTAATCGTCCACTCTAAAAACACACCACTATCTCCATCACCACGAGTGGGACCTCTTCCCGTCAAATCCTGTTGGAAATATGACTCTTTTTTTTGTACCAAAGCACACACACACCTTTTAGAAAAACAATAGCGTTATTATGTATTCCTTCACAGTTAAAAATGGGCTGGAGATATTTTCATTAGAATGTGACACACAGGCATGCATCGTGAGCGCACTTATGCCATTGCATCATCCACAAAGAACGTCTCAAAGTCCTTTTGTGTTTCCTGGGAACAAAGACGCACAATGGCTCAACACTGCCACTTCTACGCAAGTGACTACATGTACGGCGAATGAGCCAACCAAGCCATCAGTGTGCTGGCATCTACATTATTCTCAAGGCAAATAGCACACACACCCATCATTCCATCTAATCTTATATTAATAAGAGCTCAATAAAGGACATAATAAAAGTCCAAAGATTTTATTATCAATATTACAGGATGTAAAGTGTATCAGGCTTGAACCTGCTTTTGGGTACCTCAGTCAGCTGATATTTTAGGTTTTATCATTTTAATTAGTGCGTGCATCGAAAATACACATGATGGGAAACGACTGCTCTTTTAGGGATGTTATATGTTGCTTGGAGCACCCTCCAATGCCAGCAAGGGTAAATCAGGATACAAGCAACCATTTTAGCTAGCAGCAAGCTAAGAAATCATTGATGTAATGATTAAGGCAGTTTTAGTAAAATACGGTTCAGCACGATGACGTTCAGGTGATGGTTTATGGACTTTGAAAATGCAGAAGATATAAAAACCAGGAAATACAGATTGGAGTGCTTCTACAAAGAGATGAGGAAACTACCAAAGTAAACCGAATTACCATATTTTCCGGACTATAAGTCGCACAGCCAAAAAATGCATAATGAAGAAGAAAAAAAAACACACAGTATAAGTCGCACTTTGGGGGGAAATTTATTTGACAAGACATCTTGAGACCAAGAACAGACATTTCATCTTGAAAGGCAATTTAAAATAATAACAATAGAATAGAGAACGACAGGCTGGCGGAGGAGTAGCGGCTCTGTTCCGAGCTCCTCCCGGGTGACTGAGCTCCTCATCCTATCTCTAAGGGTGTGCCCAGCCACCCTGCGGAGGAAACTCAATTTCGGCCGCTAATATACAAGTCGCACCGTGAGTTCAAGCCGCAGGACCAGCCAAACTATGGGAAAAAGGTGTGACTGAAAAGTGTGTCTGGAAAATACGGTACTCAAAACTGCACAAATGAAGAAAAATGGGGGGGGGGACAGGTTCTTTTTTTTTGTTTTTTGTTTTTGTTAATTTATAACAAAGAAGATAATAATATTAAAAAAGGGGGGCACTGATCACCACAACATCAAGCGGGAGAGATAACAAGCCTCTGTTAGTACACAAACCACCTGGACCAGCGTTGAAAATTAAAATTACCCTGAATGTGGGAACAGGTTCTAATAAAGTTAAATGCTAAATTTCGCATATGACACCA
>OMNZ01024695.1:0-32432 GCA_900303255.1 Lesueurigobius sanzi | reverse complement strand
GGGGGGGGGGGTGATGTGGGACAGGTTCTTTTTTTTTGTTTTTTGTTTTTGTTAATTTATAACACAACAATACAAAGAAGATAATAATATTAAAAAAGGGGGGCACTGATTATCACAACATGTCAAGAATTACACAAAAATAGACGAAAAATAGTTATCTCTCCCGCTTGACGATAGATAAGTCAAGCGGGAGAGATAACAAGCCTCTGTTAGTACGCAAACCACCTGGACCAGCGTTGAAAATTAAAATTACCCTGAATGTGGGAACAGGTTCTAATAAAGTTAAATGCTAAATTTCGCATATGACACCATTAAAAAAAATAACTAAACAAAAGAGGTATTGCAAAGTGGTGTCGAGGTTTGTACTCTCTCCTCACAGGCTTCACAGCAAGAAGGTCCTCAGTTACGTAGGGTATTCTGCGTCTGTCTGAACAACTTCTACCCGTATCTGGGTGGGTTTCATCCAGGTGCCACGGTTTCTCCAATCAGGCCAAAACATGCACTTCCAGCAGTAGAGTTACTTCTGACAACATAATTTTTCCACCAGAATAATAAAAAGTACACCTTTACTCTCGTTATTAGAAATATCTGAAAGAATTAAGACGGCACAGTTCAAATGACTTTTCAGTTAAATGACAGCTGCCTTATTACCATAAATTAAGCACTTGAAATACTTTGTGTAAATATTAGCTTGGCATTTTGTATGTTTCAATCAGGGCCAGGTATAGTGTCATCTGTGAGCAATGTTTATTCACCTTTTATCTTGTTTTGGCAGGTGCATTAATCCACTCACAAATATGTAAGACCTAAAGCAGGTTAACAGTATAATGAGCGTAGCTTGACATCATAGTTCAGAGCATTTTACTTGCCATTGCCATTTCCCATGCCTCCTAAACAAATATCAAACAGAAAAATATAACTTTTGTTTGATATTCTTTTACTGTGTTACTGATTCGCAGTATATTATGTAACATATCACGGAAAAAATTAAGAACTTAACGCAAGTACAAGGCATAACACGCACTAATCCTTCTTCACAAGTGTTCACTCATCACCATGTTCCCATCTTGATCAGTGTTTTGTCTGTTGTCTAATTATAGACACCCAGCACTTGGTTTGCACCGAGGCCACTGCAACTATGGCAATACACAAATAGAAGTCAAACAGCTCAGGTGGATCAGGTGGAGGATGGGAGCACGTGTGGAGAGATAGACGATCAGAGGGAGGGAGAGAGGGGAAGAGAGGGAGGGCGGTGGATGCTGGAGTAGGCATATTGAGACGTGTGGACTGGCTGTCAGACTCTGGAAAGTCCCTGTCTGCCTCGCAGTGCAATAGTGTATCACTGCACTTTTGATGGAAGCAGGTACTGACGGGACGGGACCTTAATCATCAACTTGAGTGAAAAATGGTGGAAATAATGTCAGGGAGTTTGCAAGATGTACTATAGTACTAAAAATATGATGTTAATGTTATATCGCGAATTTTTGTATAACTGCAGGTAGCAAACAACTTTTGAAGGTCCCTCATTGGACAAGTGTCTGTCTGCTGTTTGTGCAGAATGATGTGACTGCATTAAATGCTCTTATAAGAAATGTTGTTTGTAAATTCATAATGAGACTCATGGACTCACAAAATGAAATTGTTTTTATTAGACCTGTTCAGAGCAGTGTCAGGTTCAGCTCTGTGTTCTGGAGGCACTGGAGACACTGCTTATACTACATGTGTAGCATTCTCTGTTCTGTTTGTACTTTTATATGTACTTCTAGACCTTCTTTGTGTCTAAAAATAAAAAAAATAAAGATAGATTATTTTGCTTTTAAAAATACTAATGAGCTACGGTGACAATGCATTTTCCCATGTAGATCAATAAAGTTTGTCTAAAGGTACGTTCAGACCAAAGGCTTTTTGGATGGCAAAAATTCTCGAAAGGCAGATTTGGACACTTTTGAAGAGATACGCTGGTGACAATTGTCAAAGACACTCGGGACGCGTGTTGGGAGGGGCTTCTCTGTTTCTGACAATGGCAGATCCCACTCTTCTATGTGGTCGTGCCCAGAGCCACAGTGATTCAATATTTCCCTCATCTCAGGGCAGTTTTTAACCCACAGTGGGCTAAAATGCCAATATGATTCATGTGAGAGCATAGACAGGATGTAAACACAATGATACGATGAGGGAACTGTGAAATTAGCTGCTCTTCCATTGTTTTTGTAGTATTCCTGCTTCTTCCTGGGTTCATCCCGGTACGTGAAATGCGTCATTGCATCACTAGAGCGAGCCTCTCTGATTGGTTACCGCACTACGTCTTTTTACAAAAGTTCAGATTATTGAACTTTTGCTTGGGACGCGCGGCAGATGCACGCGAGAAAAGCAGCTCGTACATTTTGAATGTAAACCCAACACCTTTGCCGTCCACGCAGTCTTTGATATGAACGCTCCTTAAGGTTAAGAAATGATGAAGGTGTGTCAGGAAAGGAAACCACTGCTCAGTCAATACAAAGACCAAGACAAAAATCTAGTCTTAGAAGTAAATGTAGGATTTTACAAAGACAATAAACAGAAAAATCCATTAAATGTAATTTAAAGAGAAAAAAGTAATAAATATTTTAGTGGAACAGAGATCCATACACCCCATTCCATTAGCACTACGTCACAGCTCCGAGATTGGGAACTCCCTAAAAAATCAATCAAAAAGAGGAGAGCCTCTTCATTCCTTCCTCACGTTGACGGCCGGATCAACCCTGCAGACATTTACCTCAAATCAATCACAGCTCCCTCACAAACATAAACACACGTGTAAACATGGCAACTACGCTGAGAGCGCTCACCACAGAGGGCTGCGGTCCGCCCCCGCGGGAGCGTGAAACAGTCACACCGTCACATCATGCCACTCATGTATGGTCACAGTTTCTTTTCTTTGTTTTTATATCTTAAGATTTTTTTTACATATTGATTAAAAGGGACACCACATAACATTTCAAGGCATTTATTTTATAACAGATCTTATTTATTGTTGAAAAATACCTGAAAATGAACAAAAAAACATGTGTTTTTAATGAGCAGCTCACCTCTCCTAAGACCTGACTTGTAACTTTACTGGGAGCGGGGACGTGTCTAGAGGCAGCCATATATGAGATCTAAATAGGCTAAGTCCTCATCCAAATCCATTGTTTGATAATCCACTGCAAACATAACATTTTCTATGTCTACCTGGTCATAAGGAGAATGTTTTGTATAGCTTACAGTATACCGTATTTTCCTATATGTTGCACTTTTTCTCATAGTTTGGCTGGACCTGCGACTTGTACTCAGGTGCGACTTATATATTATAATGTTTATTTTCACACTGATTCTGTTCTTTATGCTATAGCTATCTGAATAACTGTTAATATGTTATGTTTACATAGCAGACACCTATTCAGTTCGTTGTTTATGCTTCATGTAGCTGAATAACCATCTATGTGTTATGTTAGCATACCGTACACCTATTCATCCTGTTGTTCTCTATTGTATTGTTATTATTATAACTTGTCTTTCAAGATGAAATATCTGTTCTTGGTCTTGGATTTTGTAAAATGAATGTCCCCCAAAAAATGCAACTTATATATGTTTTGTTCTTCTTCATTAGCATTTTTTGGCTGGTGCGACTTATACTCCGGAGCGACTTATAGTTCGGAAAATATGTTACTACCATGAAATATTGACATATTAAATTTGTGTTGCAATTACAGAGAATAATCATCACATGATTTTCAAGCTACAGTTCTAGTTGGGGGTTTTCTGTGTCCCTTTTGGACACAAAACAACAATGATAATGACATTGACCATACTGACTTGCACAAGACTTAAATACATGTCCTTGTATATTTACACAAGTTCTACAAGTAGTAACCACCTCAACATCTGATTAGCCCAAATGGTAATATTATGACCTGGTGCTTTTCCTCACACTCTTTTATCAGTTGAGCAGGCTGAGCTGACTTCAAAGTCCCACTTGGAGGAGAGGTGAGAGCGGGGACCCCCCACATGTGAGACCTCCCGCTGCAACCAAATTTAACCTCTTGACACCTCCATATCCCCCTATACATCCTGCCACCGCTGCACTCCACTGCTGCTGCTGCTGCAACTCCATTTGGCACAAAGCATAATCAGCTGGGTGATGGGTGAGTTTTAACAAATTGGCACGTTCTACCCCACTGCTGGCCATCTCGCTCCGTCCTCTGATCCCCCCTAAACCCCACTTAAATCTGGCAATCGACCCCTACTCCTAACCCCGCCCGAGGATTGATGAATACCGTCCTTGTGCGTCCAAACCGCCGTAGACCACATGCACATATACACTCCGGCCTTAAATAGAAGTGAAGTTGGGGGACCACCGCCCGTGCAGGTGCTACTTCTCTTGAGCTGCGACCACAAGAACACCCATAAATACACGGGCAGGCCGCAATAACACGTGCCAAGAGGCGGCGCACTCTGCTCTGGTAGCTGTCACCGAGCCATGTGACCAAAATGGAGGCCAGACTGTGATCCAGCATTATACACGTATTACACAACACTCCTTTTCCTGGCTCAAGCCCCACTCGGCCTGCCATGTTTCAACAGAGGACCCCCAGCAATGTGGAGGTAAATACATTTACGTGGGTCTGCAAAAAGAAAGGATTGTTGAAATAAAGGCTGGAAGAAATCAAGTTGTAAATCGTATCTTTTATTTTCAGCCATCCAAGTCACTAAATGTAAATACTTACAATGAATTAAAACGTTAAAAAGTGTATTATTAATGAGTCTTAGCAGTGTGTTGCCTACCATGTGTTAATTATTTGGATTTCTTTCGCCACAGATAGATGATCTAGTCCAGATGAGTACTTTTTGAAAAGGTTTGCAACCATGAGCCACTGATTATATAATAAACAGGACTGGATAATGCACATATCTCTCAATAATATTTGGGTGTTGTTCTGAAACAGAAAGTATCGATATTTAATGGCTGTGAAGGAGCAGTTCTGACCACCAAAGTATAGAATTGTGGCATAATGAACAAAAGTGTATTCTATGAGCGGAAAAGCTGACACCACCACATGACTGAACATACCGAAGCATAGTGCATTGTGCTGGTATCTGAGTGCGTTATCATCAAACTATCACATTTGTATTAAGAAATATGCGGCTCTCATTCAACGTCATTAATCACTTGGTCCTGACAAGTCCTCTCCAGTCGGACCTGACCACATAAAGAATGTAGCTGAATTAGAGGAAGAGAGGTCGATCAATCACACTCTGAAGAATGGCACTGCATATTTTGAGCAGTTTCTAAAATTAGTTGCTCGGAGAGTTTGGTCCCATTTACTTCTGGAATTGTAACTTTTTTATATCGAATTCAGAAAGCTGTTGTGGCCTGTTGTTATTTCCACATTAGATGAGCTTGTTTGCAAAAAATATATAAACTTTTTTTTCTATTACTAAATTTGTCCATTATTTTGGATGTGCATACTCCAAACAATCATTGGATAAGAGTATATAAGGATAAACTTTGAAGCAAATCTTAAAGAATACAAAGGTTGCTGCCCCCTAGTGATAGAAAGGTACAACTTCTACGTCCATGTTATTTTACAGCCGTTTTTACAGATATACAGATACTATAACTATAACACACTATTACATGTATTCGGAGTGTACTTTCATTTCACTTAAGGCGAAGTGGAAAGGGAGAAAAAAATTGAATTGAGTGAAATCAATTTGAAACCATTGCTGTATATTACTGACACAAATATGAGGAAAAATGTATTGCAAGTTTTCTGTCATTTAATATTCTCATATTAAAATAAGGAGTTTCATATAAGGCCAGATTCAAATTTAGGGTTTTATTTTGTTGATAAGTTAGTTACAAAGTTTTTGTTCACATGGGATTTTGATTATTTTGTTTACTTTTTGAATAAACTAGTTATTAGTGAATAAATCTGCCTTGCTTCTTCCTGCTTCTCTCTGAACAAACTTTCAAAATACTGTTAAGTCCAAGATTGGAAAATTTGATGGATGTAGGCGTTACTGAGGAAAATGCGTTTTGAGTAATTGGCCTTTGAAGTTACAATTGTCTGTATAAATCTATGGAAAACCGTTGAATCAGTGCAATGATTAAACCCCTTACTGTGAAGATCTGGCCATTTATTTGTTTCCAGATGAAAGTTTATATGTTGGCCCTAAATCAAAAAAAAAAAAAAAAAAAAAAAAAGACTTCTTATGGCTTATTGGAAATGTCTCAAATGAAACTGCTCATGCAGACACACACTGAGAGGTTAGCAGAAGACAATCGCCTGGGTTCAAATCATATCCCTGCTCCACCCGCCTCTCTCACCAAAGGCAGGAACACCGTGGCAGCAGCTGGAATGCCGGGTCGGACCGTTTTGTAGTATCCGTCTTTGAAGGAGCATGTGGTAGGGAAGACATTTCGGGAAAGGGAAGTTCTCTGCTGGACGTTTTAGATATCAATGGAAAAGGTGTATATGAGGCACACGGGGCAGCACACTGGCTTTCCTTCATCTCCCACTTCTGATCTCAACTCGGAGGAAAGGCAATGTCAAAGAAGCATGTAACAGGAATATCTCCAGGAAGGGACAGTCCAAACAAGTTCTCATAATTCAGGACTTGCGTAAAAACTGGCTGCCTAACAAAACGATAGAGTGGTAAAGCAGCCCAAGGAACAAGTCCAACATTCTCGGACAACAAAAATCCCACGATCTATCGGCAACCTGGCAAAACCACAAGAGCAACCTCTGTCCGTCCAGCTGTTTGTGCAACATTATTCGCACACACATAACAGCGGGGAGGCTATTTAAGGCCTACGCTGAGCAGATAAGAGGACTGTTTGATCTGGCCACACTCAAGCTTCTTTCAAAGTGACATATGTGCATTAGATTGTTTATTTGAAGTGACATAATATGTAACATTTTAGAGAGGATTTGGTATGACCTGTCAGACTCTGCACTAAAGATTTGTAGCAGTGCAGCAGTTATTAAAAGGTCATCGTGATTAAGTTTTCAATTAGCATACACCCCGCACCCGGTCAGCACAGCCGCTTATCCACACACCCCGTGTATCTGATGTCCTGCTTGTTTATGCTCTCCCCAAGTTCTCTGTCCTCACCTCGGAGCACTGCTCCACCACAGACCTCCGCCTGCCCCGCCTAGGCTGACCACAACCCCTGCACCCAGCTCATCTTACCCACGGACAGTGTGCGAGCGGATACAGCACAGGCGCAGGGAGACCAACTCAAAGGCCTGCATATGCAATGTCTTCCTCTGGACTGATACCATACACTTCATCTGCATATTCACATATTCAGAGACTGGTGGAGGCTTCCTGTCTGAGCCAGATACAGGAGAAACCAAGCACAGACAGGGCTGCTGTGTCTTGGTTTGTTTTCAAAGAGGTTTTGTCATTGCAACAGGGAAATGAACCAAGGGCTGGGCTGGATGTCTGGAACTCAATTCTGCAAACCAGACAGGTCTCAATTGCTTACCACCAGTATAATTCAATATATGACTGCAAAACAGTAACTTTAACAGAAAAAAGTACTGTATCTTAAGAAATGATTTCAAATTCGTAATTGTAAATTATGGGGGAAAATCCACCAATTATCCACTTTCCATAAATGTTTGAATGGGGAGTAAATTTAACAAAAAAGGCTCATGATTTCATCACACAGGTCATGGAAAGTCAAACTACACTCAAAATACAGTATGTCACAACTGTCAGTAGAGGAATTCAACTGAGACCTGCCAGTACCCATCACACAGCAGTCATGGATCAGCTCTCAATCACTTAGTCAACATAAACAGACTCACGCATAGCAGAATGAGAGCTGCTATTGTGTCTGTGACAAACTCCCAGTGCGGTTGCACTTGCAGGAAAACAAGAACATACCATATTGACACTCCTGGTCTTCTGCCAAGCAGGCACTAGCTCTACAGATCTGGGCTGGGGGTGGGTGTAGTTGCATTGATGGTTTTCAGTGTTTTGAATGGTTATATATGTGGATATGTCAGCACTTGTAACAATCGGAGTAGTGCGGTGCAGAGCCCATGTCATAGTGTAGGCCTAGCATTGACTGAGCTGTGTGACTGATGAACTCTACAGCAGTATTAAATCAACTATTCGAGGACCATTCTCAGTGAAAAGACAAAGGACTTGTTTGTTTTTTACAATGGCATACTGCAAATTATACAATACAATTAAGCACCTGTAGAATTCAGCTTCATATTGAAAAACGAGGTCGTAAGAAAACTATATCTACACTCGATCATGCAGCGCCCGATCTCTAAATCTGAAAAGGTAAAAAGAACAGTAGCGTTGAGTCTTTGCATGTGGTTACAATGGACCATATTTTCTTACTTAACCCATAAGTCAAAGTCAATAAATGAGAAGAGAAGCACATTACCATAAAACACTACAAATGTGTGTGGGTTTGAGAGCATCTCTCCTGAGGGCAGTGAGGTGCTGACTGACACTGTGCTAATGCCTCCTCCTCTTAACCCTGAGTGGGTCCACACTGTCAATGAAGACATGTCACTCCGAGCAGCACAAAAACATCTGGCGTCCTCCCGTGTGCTCCGGAGGGACAGGGCTGAAGACACGCTGCAAGTTTAGACACAGTCCAGAGAGAGAACAGATACAAGAGGAAGCCTGAAAAAACTAGCACCATCTCAAATACTCACTTAAATCTAAATTACATTTTTTATATTTAGCTAAAAACAACACACATTAGAACTTATTTTTACTTTTTAAAATAATAATCTTTTTGAAAAATGCCTACAATGTGTTTTTCCACATAATTATTATACATTAAGTACACAAATAACTTAATACATGGCCTGTGTTTGCCTATGAATGAAGCGTTTGTCAAGACCCAAACTTATTCTTAACTTTACTAACACATCCCTAACTTCCTACATTTTCACAGAGATGAGTTTAAAAGCACAAAATGTACAGTGTGCGAAACAGAGCTGTGCATCACGTTGGCACTGATAACAGTGCATTAGTGCTAATTTCTGGTTTGGAATAGTCTAAGATAGATCATAGTACAAATGAGAGAGAGGGTCTTTGTTCAAACAAATATCTTTGACAATATTTTACTAGTTGGCAAAACAAATTTCACTCTGTTATGAGAATTATGTAAATGTTTTCTTCTGAAATTTTCAGCGGATGTTTTGGTGAATGGTAGGCAACAGATGATGCATGTAGACATGTAGCGCTGTTGATGTAAATCACAGATCTGATCAAACGCCAGAGAAGCACTGCTCTGTTTGTGATCAATGGTTTTTGCTATTTATTTAAAATATTCATGTTGCCTACCGAAGCCCGGACGTGATGACATCGCGATCGCTTGAATAGAAATGGTGTTTAACGTTATAGTACAAAGTGCATGAGCTAAAGACTCTGATCATTCAGCAGACGTCACATGCAGAGGCTCCTGCTGAGCATCACACCTGTGAGTGACGTCCATGATCCTGGCAAACTGCGCTGCGTTGAGTTTCGTTCGAGAGACACAGTTTACAGCCTGCAGCCTGGGGCATGACACTTTAATTTGACAATAATACCATCAGTGCCACACATGGGTTTCACTGCATTGGCCCAGGCGCCTGACATTTATTACAGCAGACATCACTTGGATACTGTTATTGTAAACGTTTAGTTGTGCTGGTGGCAGCCCAAAGTCAAACACACAAAGAAGAGAGTTCAACTTACATTATGCTGTGCTTATAGAAAAGTGTGAACGTTAATCCATGCTTATATTTCAATACAATTATGATGACTACATCATTACCATAATTTTACATACCCTGGCAGACTTAGATTTTTTTGGGCATTTTTCAGAGAATATAAATGACAACACAGATAACATTTTTTTCACTCATGGTTAGTGGTTGAATGAAGCCATTATTTATTGTCAAAGAACTGTATTTAAGCTTTTCAAATCATAATGACAACAGAAACTATCCAAATTACCGTAATCAAAGGTTTACATTAGGGCTGTCGCAATATTAGATGATGCAATATCTGTATCACAAAAAGCCACAAAATATTGCAAATTCACTTCAGTCTTCCATCTGACTGAGATTTTTCCATTTTTTGCCAACACTCTCTAAAACCAAACATGCATGGAACATATACATGTGCAGAAGGTCAGTTTTAGTTATAACTTTCCTAATTTAGTACATTTTTTAGCCTTGGTTTGGTTCTGATTTAGTGTTTGTGGAGTCTTATTTTGATAAAAAAGATATCACACCTGAATTGAATGGAACGGTTTGTGTAAGTATTGCTGTAATATCATTATCGCGATATTGCATGACCACATCGCATATCGCAAGTTGTTTCAATATCGTGCAGTCCTAGTTTACATGATCAAAAACAACTGCCAGGAAAGTTGTTCAGGACGCAAAGAAAAACCCACAAATAACTTGAAGTACAGGAAAAGTGGTGTTTGATCGGGTCATGTACAGTAAGTAGTTTTGGTTGTCTTTATGATTTGAAAAGAGTAAACACAGTTATTTGACAATAAATGGCTTCACACAACCACAAAGAAATGGCCAAACAACCATCAAACATTGTGCAAGGATCTGTACACTTATGAGCTCAACTTTATACTCACTACTTGTTGACTCACTAAACTCAGATGGATAACCCAACACGGCGTCACAGTCCCATGCCCTCTATTAAAGCATGTGTCCAGTATGGTCATGGTCAGAAGCATACAGTATAGGGAAAAAATAATGAACACGGCTTGGGCCAGCGTTTGTGGATCTATGACTTTTTCCACATCATTACATTAATAATTGCTGTAAAGAACTGCTTATGGGAACTATTTGAATGTCAGCGTACCCCGGAGGGCAGTTGCGCGGCGGTGGCTACACCCCGACACGTCCTTTACGATGGCAGCAACCTACAGCGGAGATTAACCACGCACAGTCACACACAAACCAAACACCCACTCTTACGGGGGTCGGCTCTTTCCCAACTCCCCATAATAATAATAATAATATGGTGTGTTTCTATATTTGATTGTGCTGAAAAGTAAAGAAAACAGTCAGATGTTTTCTTTGGAGTTTGCCCACGTTGAGTCAAGAAAAAGTGGAGAGATTATCTTCTGACTAATCACGATGAGCTGGCACTTATTGCCTCGCTCTTTTCTCAGCGTCAAACACATCCAAACATCTTTTGACATTTGTTTGTTTAAAATACACACAATTATTGGGCGTTTCCCAGGGTCACTAATTGCAGATTAAACGTGTCTGATGTTTTGAAAATAAAAAATAAAAAAACAGAAAGGCAGTCTCCACTCATCCCTAACTCAATCAGCCGCACTCTCAGGCTTTTATATAGCAGTAAACATCTGGATGTCCTCTGATTTGGTCCATTTTAGCACAATATTTTTGATCATTTTTTTGATCATTTCATTGTTTAGTATCGTCCCGGTCGCGGCTTTATTAGCATGACATGTGGTTTCTGTATGCAGATGTTGTTGTAGACCGGCAGTAACGAGCAGTAATTAGGTGTGAATAGGCCAAGACGTCCTTCCATTCTTTAGAACAGGGGTGTCCAAACTTTTTTCACTGAGGGCGGCATATTGATATACAGCATGAAGGGCCACAGATCCGTGGTCAGTGCTTTCAAACATTCAACTAGGTATCTATATTTAGAAAAAAGAAAATGATCCAAGGCACTCTGAGATTGCAAATAAAAGTCCTTTATTCGAACAAAGCAAGGGACTTTAGCGTTTCGGTCACGCACGACCTTCTTCTGGGCATTCAACTAGGTATATTTAAGAGAGGTTTAAACCGTGTCCCACACCTTTATTTAGGCTTGGAGCCATAATGCTAGCTCTGTCTCACAATAAATGTTACTTTGAGGTTTTAATTGTGTGGAATTATTAAGACCGCAGTAAAAAGTATCATCTCTGAGGAGGCCTGAGGGCCACCAAAAATGAGTCTGAGGGCCGCATTAGGCTCCCGGGCCGCACTTTGAACATGCCTGATTTATAACCAAGACAGGTGGGACTTAGAGGTTTACTCCTCCTACTGGTTTTCGTCTTGAAAACCCACATACGTGTCAATTCTTCTCATTTGCTGACAAAGCTCTTGGGATAAAGAGCGAAACATCCTACACTCCAACTAAAGAGTACAGATGAAGACTGAAGAATCTTTGCCTACGGTCCTGTATACTGTATATTATTATCCATAAAGACTTCACACTGTACCAAGACTTAACACTTTTTTTCCTTTTACCACAGCTCATCATTGGACCTAAAAACAACACCAAGAATAAAATTGATATCTCCAACATTTATTAGCTGCACTAGAAAAAGGTTTCAGCCTTTCATATCAGGCAGATGTAGTGTGTCTTTAACGACCGGAGCTCTGTTGACTGATTTATGTGCTAATGATGAGGAGAGCAGGTTGGACTCAGTGAAAACAAATAGAGAATGGTCGTACAGGAGGATCCAGAGCACAGACTGAAGGGGGTATAACATTGAGTCAACACTGTAGAGCTTGGCTCCCTCCTGACAGCTCATGCCTGTCAACCTGAGCCTGTCCACTGGCCTGACATGCTCCACAGACACCAACCTTTATGATTAATGGTGCAAAGAAAAACGTAAAACCATCCATCCACGGAGGTAATAGAGCAGGATGCATTTATCAAACAAACATACACGCTTTCTCACACCGCCACTGTCAAAGACCGTAATAACCAGTGGTAATCACAGTCTTAAGTGCAATTGTGCAGCCGCCGCAAGGCAAGGAGCGGTTAGATCCAAGCCTCCTGGTGCAGGAGGCGACAAAGCAGCAGCTATAAAAATTGACCTGACTTCCCTCTACAATCGCGCTCTGTGTACAGGTGCCAACATCTAATTCTAAGGTATTGGTGTCACTAACACCTCAAATATTTACAATCTATCATCCTCTGTGACCTTCATGTGACATCTGAAGGTGTCAAAAGTATTTCGACTATAGATATTCCCCATGCAGCAAGTCATAATAGAATCTCAAAAGCTCCTGCAGTCGTGAGGTGGAAAAAGCCGCTGATGCAGGAAAACAGGGTCTTACATTGATCAGGCGCTGAGAGTTTGATAAATAGTCGAATTCCCAAACTCCAGCTCTCCCTGAAAGTTTCATTCTGCCTCTAAGCTTTAGTAACACATTGTATTTTCAATTTCATATGAATCAAACTGCATATTATGGTCATTATTATTTGTTTGCTTTTTGGACCTGTGAGATAATCCGAAAATGTGTACTCAATTCAATCACAAGGTTTTATGAATGTACACTATAAAAAAGTCATATGGCCATTGTGTTAATAACATCAATATGTAATTTATATTCACTTGACAAGGAGAGCTTGGGATTTTTTTAATTTACAAACCTTACAACTTTCTAAGCAGTAATATTATAACATTATAATAAAAAAAAAATCACATGAAACTTCCACACTTCCATATTCATGAGCTGAGAAAGTAGTCCCGACCCAAACCTGCATATTTAAGAAATTTTACAAAAAATAATATTGTTTTTCTTTTCTTTTTTTATAAATATTTAAAGATACAATTTCAAATGTACAGAGATTTGCAGTGTTTGAGGTCAAATTGAAGTTAAAATGTGACAAAAATCCAACAATTTCTCCTTACAGGGTATGATGGGTTAACCATTTTGAATTTGTTGCATATTGAGCAGATGGCGAGATGGTGTTCAGCGTGAAGAGCTGGTTCTGTGTAATTAAGAGCTGGTTAACACGGTGTTGACAGGCAACGGAAGCTTGTGTGCCAAAGAAATATGTGCAGCTTTATATGAATACCTCTTTGGCACAAGCGTCTAAAAATAAGACAATGAGAGCCTGGCAGTGAGGTGGTAGGAATGGCCAAACCCTTTCTAGAAGAAAGCCAGCTTGATCTAGACAAAGCACACAAAGAAACATTGTGTGCTTAGATAAAATTATCTACGCAGAGCAAAAACTTAATAAAATATTTGATTACATTCAGAAAACACCCAGGCATGCTGTAACCGACTGCTTTTGTGACCTCTCCTTCCCACGTTCCCAAATTATCATTCCTTACAGGGATCCAAACAAGGTGAGATCATTGCTCATTACTACAGGCTTATTGTAAATACAATGAAATCCTCACATTACCCAATAGATGTATGTGAGAAATGAATCGTGGAGGACACCCACAAATGCTCTTAGGCAAAATAAAGATGGAACAGCGGCTTCTGAAATGATTACAGGTTGTGACAGAAATCAGATGTTGTGAAATAATAATTACAACACCTTTTACCAGTGTTTTAGCTGTAATTGGTTTAACCAGAGAAGGAAATAGTACTACAGATTTGTTTGTCAGTACTTACGTGGAGTGGACTATATGTAATAGATGCAATGTATTAAACTCCTACATCCCCTTTGTGCTACTTCACCCTATATTAACCAATAAAAATTGAAATGTAGAGTTTCTTTTTCAGAGGAACATGTATTGCAAGCTCCGCACAGAAAGGCCCCAGGAGGTTGCCATGAGTAAAAAGTCAATCATTCTGTCGTAAACCTACTCAAAAGTTATATAAAAAAACAAGATTATGCTCAAGTGAACGTATACAGTCTTGAAAATGGACAAAGTCTCTGTCCAAAAATGCACTGCGCCCGTCTTTCAGTCAGTATGTGCCGCAGCCAGCAACAGAAATCCCTTTGTACATACCGTTTAAAGTCTATGTAAACAGCGGAGTGAAGGGAGACTAGAGAAAAGGACTCGTGTAGGCAAATCTCTGTGTCAACTCAATGGTCCTCATTGTGCAAACGTGTTCAAGGGTATTACGTGTGTTTGAATGGGAATCACAAAAGTACATGGTTGTATCCAGAGTACTTGGACAGGAAAAGCTGTAACACACCGCAAACAGTGACGTTTTCTTGATAGAAATTGAATTGCCCTCGATTTGACAAGACAGTAAAATGATCTGCCAATGGAACAAGCGATTTTGTACCAAATAAGAAGAATATATTTTAAAAAAGGGATCAGTGCAATAGGAATCTGTGCAATTAAGACCAGTGCAATAGGAATTGGTGGACTAAGGTGCAATGGAAATCGGTACATTACGGATTCGTGCTATAAGAGGGAACTCTGTAATGGGAGGATGTGCCATACAGATGAAGCGGGTTCTTTTCCACTGTCTTGACTCTTTTGTTTGTCTCTTACATGTTGTCTGAGCTGTGTGGATTGTATCTTTGTATAGCTTGTGATTTTATGTTTCTGTCTAACATCAATCTGCCCGGGGGTTATGCGCTGTTCCCCCTTTTTCTCTTAAGGGCAATTCTTTTTTTTATTTTTCTTTATATTCAGGCTTACTTTTGACCAGTTTTCTCTCTTAACATATAAACTTTCACCTGGAAACACGGGAAATTGTAAATTCAATGTCTATTTTCTCAAAAGGCATTTTTCTCACATGTGGCGACAGTACTCTACTTTAGTAGCTCCGACAGAATCCAAACTTTCAGGTCTTCTACTTAACAATAGTCTGAAGGTTTGTTAAGAGGGATTTATCAATGTTTGATACCTAGCCTGATTTATTGAGTTTGAACTCCAAAAAACAAGGTGAAATTTAATTTTTTACTGATTAATACACCAATAACTAGCTTATTCAATAACTTAACAAAATATCAAATCCCAGGGTTTATACAGGTAGCAGCAAGTCAAATTTAATGCTTTTTAATGCCCAAATTCTACATTTTGCCACAAATTGGTGTGAATATTCAATATTCAATTCTTCAATATTAATTTCCATTTTCAATAGAAAATTTGACAGAACTTTTCAACAGAAATAGTGTATCATTTCTGCCAAAACTGCAGCCTACACCCTAATTTTTGCATTTTTGACAAACTTCTGCAGTAAAAGTAGTTGAACAATCTCATTATTTCCCAAGAACCTTATTTTTGACACAATTCATTTAATGGCTCTTAATTATTTTTAATGCAGCGTGGAAACCCTCCCTCTGAACCAATCTTTGTAACTAATACTGTATATCAGGGGTAGGCAAGTTTGCTTGTTGGAGGCGGGCTAGTTTTTATCCTAGTCAATAGATGAGGGCGGAAACTGCCCATGGTGGATCAAAACGGAAGATCCACTTTCTACCATTACTTGTTGCATATGTTATATAGATTTAAAAAGGGGGTTTGGGAGTCTTCCCCCAAGAATTTTTTAAAAATAAATTGACAATATTTCTGTATTTTTGGAGTACTTTAGATCTTTAGAGTGTCATTATATTTCTCTAATTTGTCTTGGGGGCCACAGGGTGTATGCTTGAGGGCCAGATTTAGCCCCCGGGCCTAACGTTGCCTACCCCTGCATATCAACAAAATAAAACTATACATTTAAACCTGGCTCAATCCATTATTTTGATTTCATCACCAAAAATATAGGCAATTTTGGGCATTTTTATGCAAAAACTTTTATGTGAAAACAAAAAAAGACATTGACATGAAATGGCACTTTTTCTCATATTGGTGTCAGTAATATACAGCAAAAGTTTAACATATTATTTTTTATTTTTCCTATTCACCTGCAGTGTCTCGCCATTAGTAAATACATAAATAAAAAGTGCAAAGATTATACGCTTGCTATAATGTAGGCTTGATCTGAAGTTAGGTGGTCACAAACAGTAACTTTAATACTGGACCTTGGAGACACATTACAGAGTATTGGTGAGAAGAAACACTGTGGCGCACCTCAACACACCTCCGTGTCATTCTGGAGAAGAACCAAAACAACCAAGTGATCTTAATATACTGTATGTAACTGCTGTTTTGTGTATACTGCCGAGACCCGGGGGAAAAAAGCTGCAAACACAAAGACGGCATGCGATCAGCAACCGCCCCAATGATGCAACACAAAAGACATGAAATACCAATCTATGATCTCCTACAACTTTAGTGTTTGCTTTACCAACCGAACTGCAAATAAATCATTAAGACATTATGCCGTATTTGCATGCACGTAATTATAACTGCTAAATGTCTTCCTGGAGGACATAGCAACAGAGGGGAAGATTGATGTCTTTGATAAATATTTAGTGTAATGTGTAGTTACGATCTTGTCACCCCATGCTCCCCTCATGCGCCAACTGCACCAAGCTAATTAAGCCTCGGTGTGTTTTATCGGTGAGGCACCAGCGAAAGGGCTGCAGGCATCCTTTCGTCAGTCATCGGGGCAGATAAAAATAGAAGAAAAGGTATGCACTGAAAGACAAAAGAGGCCACAGAGAAGAAAGAGTGATGACGATACGATAGGCAGGTGATAAAAATAGTCACTGTTCCTGAACTACCGTGATCTACATCCAACAGCATATTTGGATACCCCGCGTTGGCCACACACAAAAAAACCTGCAAAGTAATCACTGAGATGAAGAAGGAGAGGACGAGGCGGGGAAACGTCCGGCTTAAAGCTGCTAGTGATGCGACGTTCATGACCGAATAGGCTCTTTTCAGCGGCTCTGGAAGGTGAAGGGTTCGAACCAGATCTCAAGTGTGAAAAGAGCTGGATCCCTAATTTCAGTCAGTTTGGCATATAGACCAGCCCGAGATTAACTTCAGAATCAGCTGGACAACAGAGAAGGCGACACAATAAAGTAAATTCGCCATTGATTTGAGAAACAATACGTTTTTTTTTACAATTAAATTTAGAGAAAAGATCAAATTCACTCAACATTACATAAAAAAAATTAGAATCTTGGAATAAGATTGTGGTTGATGACTTTCTCTGTGTTATTTACTTATTTCTAGATTACTTTTTGTAGTGTTGTAACCTCTTTTCATTAATTGTGGCACAAAATTATATCCACATTTTTTTTTACACATTTTTCAAAGAATAAAAATCCTCCCCATCATAATTTTTGAATAATTTTAATAATTACATGCATCTTGGCTCCCATTGTATATAGTTCTCCTAATGTATATAGTTTTGCATTCATAATTACGAGTCATTGTGTTAGTATGGGTGTGTAGATGGTTTCCTCTACCTGTATTTGAATTGTCTAAAATATTTGAACTATGAATGTAACTGGTTGTTGCCAGGGAGGCACTGGCCACTCCTATTTAAGATGGCTTGGCACCACCTCACAGCCATTTACCTGAAGAAGAGCTAGTTGCCAAAACGTTGCACTCTTGTAAATAAAATCTCACGTTTTGCAAGCTCTACAGTGTGCGGGAGACTCCTTTGTTTCATTTGTTCAATAATTTAAATAATGAAATGTGCCTGGATGTGAGTGTAATATATCCGTAATGAATTTTCTGGCTGGCGTCATAAGAAAATCAACATAAAAATGAGTCTTTTGACCGGCTCTTTGGCATGAACAGATCCCAAAAACTTGGCTCCCTTTAAAGAGCCATGAATTCCATCACTAAAACAGAGTGAGAACCAGACGGGGAGAGCGGGGAGGTGTGGTCCTGCTCCCGAACTTAAGATAACAATATCTTTATTAAGGAAAATAGAATATTGTATGATAATGTAAGTCTTGAAAATGAAAGTAATGCACTGCAATACAGCCAGTCCTCCAAAGAATCCTCGAGATTATTGTTCTACCACTGTCTTCAATTTAAAATCTACTAAATAATAACTTTATAATAGCGCAATGCAAGGCCTTTTTGCACCTTTCCAACGGCACCATGATGCTCTTCTGTTTAAGGCACTGATGACATTTGACAAAAAGCATCAATGGATTCATTTAATGTCACAATAACAATACATAGTAACAATTAGTGGTTGACGTAAAAAATAATGAGCTATAATTTCCTCTAACGACAGACGTTTGCTTTTCCAAACTGTACACTGTTGAAAATTGTATTGTATAGGAATCAATTATTTATTTATGATATGTATTTAAAATATTTCCTTTGTTGATTTTTGTGAGTGTTGTGTCTTTAATTTTGTAAAAATGTTGCAGATTTAACATAATCTTCCCACGCTGGGCCTCCGATACATCCCTTTCCTGTGGCTCACTGCTGCCATCTATAGCCCTCTTTCTGAACTACACTCCCAGAGTTTGTTTTGGCTCCACTTAGCTTCAAAATGATTTGGGATATTTGAGATGTGATTTAAGGTACAGATTTAGATGCAATCAC
The DNA here is from genome assembly GCA_900303255.1 of Lesueurigobius sanzi. Taxonomy (NCBI): domain Eukaryota; kingdom Metazoa; phylum Chordata; class Actinopteri; order Gobiiformes; family Gobiidae; genus Lesueurigobius; species Lesueurigobius sanzi. The sequence continues at coordinate 13,291 of OMNZ01024695.1, read as the reverse complement.
ATTTAGCTTTGTGATACTATTTATTGACCCACCGTCTTAAGTTAAACCTCAGAAAGTCCCCCGCTACTCCCGCTTGCCTTTCCCAAACATCATGTGTTACAACTTTGCTGGAAAACTGAAAAAGGACTGACTCATGAGCGGAGCAGCAAATCTGACCCACAAAGATCGACCACAAAACATTCCCTGACTTCGAGCGGGGGGAAAGTGCAGACGTGTTTCTTTTGGCACACGGCGGCCTATTCTTAAGCTAAAGTTCACTTTCAGCCCAGCCAGGCCAGACACACTGCCTTATATGAAGCCTAACCTTTCAAAATCGGGATCAACGTACTCTGGGAGAGATTTGGCTTCTTACTACTGGGCCACCAACGCAAAACAACTGTTCACTCAGTACATGTAAAAACACGCACTCAGATATTACTTGCATTTCCATTTGGCCAAAACCACAAAGACCCTGAAAGGCGATTTTAAAACAATGGAAACCATGGCACCTTAAATGCAGGCAAACCGCACATTCACTGCTGATGATTCTTGAAAGAGAGAAAACACACGCTTCAGATGGGAATGTGCTAATCCGGGCCCAGATGAGGGCCGTGTGCCGTGCAGCAGGCCGCTGACGCCTGATTGGACGGTGCAAATGTAAACATCAATCAGAGAGTGAGTACACCAGGCCAATGAACTGTTAACAAGACGAGACCGCTCATCATTCATTCGAGTTTTACAGGATTATCATAATGCTGTGTAAATCCTCATGTTTATTCAAAGGTAATGCTAAAAGATAACAAAAAAACTTCTATTGTAAACATGGTAACTGGTAAAAAGGGATATAACATACTACATCCTTGGTTCTTATTGTTGCACAAAAGCCAGACTGAAGATAGGGTCCACATGATACAATACAATACATATTATTCCATTGCATCTTAAGAAAAATGATCTTATAGGTGCATTAAATTGAGGCTATTATTTGGCTGAATATGCTAAGCACAGGGAATGAAGGCTATTACAGTAGTAAGTGTGTGTGTTGTGATACGTTCTGAAGAACGTCTTGGGCCAAACAAACATATTAAATAGATTTTATAGAGTATCATGATATACAGGTGCTTGTACTCTGTAACGATATATGTAGCTGATACGACATATTGAGCACAGCCCTAATCTTTTATGTTTAAAATTTGCTAAAAATGTAGTTTAGGCCTCTAAAAAAAATGTCCTGAAATGCTTGGAATTTTTGTATTAGTTCAGCAGTCCATCTTTCTTCTTATGATTATATTATGTTCATGTTCCTTGATACGTTTAAGATAGACAAAACAAAAACCCATTTAGTGTCATTCATTTAAATGCTTCTTTCATTTTGCACAACCATAATGATTGTTTAAAATGTTTGAACTTTTATTTGGACAACCATAAACAACATCTTTAGTACAATTTGTTTCAACTTTACTCTGTATGATTTTGAACAATAATACTGTGCTGTGTACTTTTTCAGTTGTAAATGAGTGCATTTATTCCAGGTGCATGAAGGCAATTCCAGTTTACTATGTGCTGTGGAAATGAGTGGTATAATCTGGTCTCTGGTAAAATAATGTATGCATTAGAGCACTTTATAATGTAACGTGAGGGTAGGATCATCACAAGTTCATTGAACTTCCATCTACTCCTTTTGAGCCTAAACACTGTATTCTTTGTCTTTATGTAGCTTGTCTGTTGGTACACTGCTCGAATTAAACAAATAAATATATCAAATGTTCACAGTGAACTGAATCTTGAGTTTAGCCTCAGTTTGGTTTATGTTTATGGTTAATTTCCCTTGTGCATCAATAAGCTCGGTCTATATCTAAAAATGGTTTTGTTCAACATAAGGAGATTGAAGCTGACCTGCCCTAAAAGCAACACATAGAGTATCAGCATTATAAATTATACACATCAGTATTCTGATGTGGTCATACTAGGGCTGGGCAATATGATGATAAAACTTGAATCGTGATCTGGTCTCCATGAAGATCTGCTTTTATAGTAACATCATCATATTGTGATTCAATGATTTTTATGTTTAAGGCAGCTCTGAGCTCTAATACGGACACTTTCTCCACTCACTGCTTCTACTGTCAGGATTAAACCAGAACTAAACCAGGAGAAAAGTAGGTCTAAACCAGGTCTAAAATCGGAAAATATCACAGACTGAATCTGGATTAAACCAGGAGAAAACTAGGTCTAAACCTGGTCCTACATCAGACAATATCACGGACTGAATCTGGATTTAAACAGGACTAAACCAAGAAGTACACCAGACCAGAGCAGAGACTGAAATGAAGGTCTAAACCAGGACCACACTAAAAAGGATTAAATGATTACCCTGGACTAAACCAGGACTAAACCCAAGGAATCAATTAGAAATAAACCAAGAGAAAACTGGGTCTAAATCAGGTCTAAACTAGGACTAAACCATGAGGGAAGCATGTCAAAAGTGAAACTCTGACTAAAACATCGTAGGCATCGTCTGACTAAAACAGGCCATATCGCCCAGCCCTAGGTCATACTATCTGCTCTTGGACAAACGTAAATAACGTAAAAATTCTTTGCGATGTTACTTAACAATGACACACATCCCACGCATTACAGTGAACTGGACGACACATGAAGCAGTCATAAAAAGACATGACTGATAAAGAGCAGATGTTGCGTAATGTGTGCGCAAACGGTAGTAAGAGGTAGGATTACAAGATGTGCATGGGAGTAAACTGCTGGCACGCTTAAGCCCTATAAACACATCAACACACCAGGCAAACAGAGCCGGCTTTGTGGCCAATCCGTGGTGTGTCTGGCAGGCCAAGCTTCCGAAACACAGATACCATATGCCTGACAGCCAATTGAAAATAACGGATAAGCAAAAACAATAAAGATACATTCAATATTATTGTCTTCCAAACAATTCAAAGTGCAATGAACACCGATGGAAATATGTAGCACATCTTGATACGATTGGTGCTACTAGAGAATAGTCTGTAGCTGATATTGTTCACACTTTCATGCAAGGTTTCTCTGGTGAAAACACAACACACAAAGGCATCTTGAAGCTTAATACAAGAAGCATCAATAGGAAAACAATAGAGATTTAAGTTGAACATGAATAAATTATTCTATCATATTATATCAATTATATCATACAGGAAAGAGACTGGTAAGAATTTGTGAAGAGCTCCAAGGGCTGAGAGCCATTTTAAAACATTCCTTCAACAATGATACTACAGCTTAGGTCGTGAGAGACTGTGCGAGCTAAGTTAATGCTACAGTAGAGAAGGAGATTGGGTCATCATCCTGACATCAGATTACTAGTTAGTGAAACGGGTGTTAAAGGAGTTGCTTTGCTCTTTTGTTTATATTGGTTTGGCTCATCATGAACCTTGTAAGACTTGTAAACAAACATGGTAATTACGTTTGTTTTAAGTTCCCATTCTCTACAACGGGGGTTCCTAAAGGTTAAGTTTCATGACAACATAACATTTTAACAATGAATTTGATGTATTTCTGATTGAAAACAGTATTATGTAGTTATTATGTAGTCACATAATCAGAAAGGCCCCAGACGGAGAGTTTGCATGTTCTCCCCGTGTCTGCCTAGGTTTCCTCCGGTTTCCCCTACCACTAAAAACATGCATCATCATCATGTCCAGGATGAATGAGAGTGTGTTTGTGAGTGTGGGATAACGGACGGAAATCAGCCCGTTAACATGCGCGGTTCTCATGGGTGTTCATTAACATGTACTGTCCCAAACAAATAAATACAAAAGAAAAGAAAGATTTTAAGTTAGTTTTTAGTTTTGTACTTGAAATTATTATTTTTCTTAATTATGTTGCACAAAAGGTTGTACCATGTTGTTATGGGTCACGGACAGAAATGTTTGGGAACCCCTGAGCAAGAATTTAACCATTTCTTTTTGATAAATTATATTATTGTTGAATAAAAATTGACTGAATATTTTGAGTTCTGACAGAAAATTTTGAAGGCTGTCCTTCATTTTGAAGGATTGAAAATCAAGTCGTTGTCATCCTTTGAGAGTTTTACATGCACGTTTTAACACAATGCAGTTTCCAAATTCATGTTTCATGATTCTGCTGACAAATTATTTTTAGATTTGCATCCATTTATCCTGTAATCTGTTTTATGTTCACAGTGCCTAGAGAAAGACCTTGTGTCGAAACAAAAAACCTTTGCTTGAACCAGACGTGCCTCACACAATATTCGCTGTGAACCAATTAAAGGATAGTTAGTTAGCAAGGCAAGGGGTAAAGTTATTTTATCTTCTGCTAAAAACAACCCTATCTGAACTATCCTTTTGCTATTCCCAAAGCTAGAACACCCCCACTAATACTAGAGCTTTGTCATTGATGAGCACAGAGGAACAAGCACCCACACAGACACACGTCATCCCAAATTGAAATAAGACTTCCTGGGGAAGGATTCCTCAGAATACACAAATGCACTTCAAAATAGTAACAAAATCAAGACCACACAGTCAGTGACCGAGTCTTGACCATGATAAAAGTGAACCTTATCGCAATATATGTATCGCACAAAGTCACAATATATCGCAAAATCACTGAGGCCTGACTGATTGCAACAAAGCCAAACGTTTGGCATTTTTATTTATAACGGGTAGGTAAAACATCACAATATTCGCTGTGAACTCACAAATACAGCTATCGCCCAAGACACACACTGTTACACACAACAAAAATTGGTTTTGGTTTTAAAATATGCTTGCCAAATGTCGCCAGTTTTATGTTATCAACTTTAGAGAGATGAGTAAATGTGAGTGTAGCCAAAGTGAGTGATCTTTACTCCCACAGTGAAACGGACTGGAAAAGGTCAGACACCGCTGCTGCCGGTAATCTACTGGGATCAGCTGTTCCGAGTGAGCAGCATGTGGTGTGAAGGCTAACCTGAGTCAGGTTTTACAGGTCCACAGAGAAATAAACAGAAGAAGGTACAGGTACAGGGATTCTCTGCCGCTGGAGCGTGTGTGTGGCCCAGTGAAGTTCCTCTGTGTGGGAGGTGAGAGCAAAGTCATGGCCTCCAACCACAAACGGATGTGGAGAGAAGAATCATCAGGTTTCCAACTTTTTTCTCCCCATCTTCTGTCAGTCAGCTTAACAAACGTTGTCTTTTTTGTTAGATTTTAAGACTGAAACGTTATCATAAATAAAAGTTCACTTTGGACATCTGCTACCTAAATTTGTCCTCCACTCAGCACCTCTGCTTTTTGTTGTTTTGTTTGTTTGTTTTTTGCTGTTATTGCCTAAAAACTAGCTCTTTGAAAAGATGTATACAGTCTTCATGCCTAATTTGGTCTTACTAGGTGTGTTGGCGTGTGATAGTGTGAGTGTATGAGAAAGTTTTAGAAATGTTTGTGTGAGGGCGAATGAGTCTAGGTTTGTAATTAAATGTAATTAGTTGTCCATCGTAGGCAAAAATTCTTCAGTCTTCATCTGTACGTTTTGATCTTAGTCTAAAGATCGTCATCAGCTGTAATTAGTTGTGTAGAAAGGCCCAACCAGGGAGTGGAGTTGTGAATTAGCAATAGCTAAACTCTGTGTATTGTGTATGTCTGTCTGCATTGTCCCTGTTAAATAAAGAAAATACAGTTTTATACAGTTGTCTGTAGTGGAAAAAAATAAAATAATAATAATATTAACCACAGATGACAAAAACGACATTGAGCTGTATGTCTAGGGCTGAAACGATTCTTCGAGTAACTCGAATAATTCGATTTCGAAAAAGCGTCAAGGCAAATTCTTTGTTTAATTTATGTCACCAAAGTCTGTTTACTTTAAATGGCTCTACCATCGTATCACTGCCGCTTTGTAGACAGCTGCAGCTCCGGCGGCGTCATGTTTCACCCAGACTGAAATCATTGACACGCATCATTTTAAAGATTTGATGCGACGTGAGTCAGGCCATTCAATTTTCTCTCTGGTGATGGCGGAAAACGTGGACACTGGTGGAGAGCGGAAAAGACAGAAAAGTGTGTCTTAAGTGTGGGACCATTTTACGTTCGTAAGGCGGACACGTGAATGCCACTTCTGTAAGCGGGAGAATCTACAAGGTAATACATTTTAGCCTGTATTATGAGTTAATAGTAATGAGGCATAAGTAAAAAGAAGGCAAATGCAGTAAAATCTCACTCACTAAATTTCCTCTTCATCTCTCCTGCACACGTACACACACACGCCTAGGTGACATCTCAAAACACGGCCTCACCACACATAAGGTATTTATAATAAATGCTAAATATGGACAAAGCCTTCTTTCGTATTTCATAACACACTATTGATATACAGTAGTTTTTTACAAACTCAAAAGTGTAATTTATCGGATGAATCCGTTAATCGATGAAAGAAATCGACAGAATACTCGATAGCTGCAGCCCTATGTTTGTCTTTTTTCATGAGGATAGGTCCAGTAATTACAGATAAATTAAATGAACTATAAACCACATTAAAACATCTGCATATGTAAAAGGCATAGAATTCTGACCTGGTAACTACAGCCTTACAAAAGGAACTGCCATGAGGTCTCTTGAACGCGACTTTGGAGTTATATTTCCACCTCAAAAGTCTTTGGTACTACTACACAACAGAAAAGCACCAAGCGTCCAGTAATAAAGTGATAAATACACAAACAGCAGCACCATAGAAAGACCAGCTTGTGTTAAGGGTTAAAAAGAATTTCAAGGCCAAATGTTGCACAAATGTTCTTATTATGTCCAATCTGACTAAGACCTGGTTGTATTGCGGAGGATCAGAGCTGCCTGGAGACTGTGTGTCAGATCCCACAGCGAGGGCCGGGAGGAGGGAAGGCGGCGCCGAGGGATCTCCTGGGATCACTGCTAAGCTCCAAGACAAAAGGGACATTGTGGCACAGACTGACCCATCCAAAAAAACAAGACTTCCTGTCCCATCAGCTCCAGCATCCTCCACACTCCCTCACTGCTCGCTTCCCAGAAGTCAGCCCCGTTTAAACAGCATTTGACTTGTGTAAACTCAATGTAATGTACTAGAGACAGTCCATTTCGGATGAAACAATGTATGCATTTAGTTCTGGATGATTGTGCTTGTTAAAGAAGAAAGAAGACAAGAAAAGAATGATGATGTGTTCATCATGTGTGTGTGAAATGTGTTAAGTCTGTCCATATTCACGGTCAAAAAATAAGCAATTAAGGCAAGATACTGCAGGTGACTGAGTGGTATCAATTTGAAACTTTTTACTGGCATACAAATGGGTGGAAATGTATAGCACATTTTATATCATTTTATGTTTTCATATAAAATTAATTATCAAAATTGCTAAAATTACCTATAGTTATTAGTGGGTAAATTTGTAAAAATTCTAATTTTGCCTTGTTTTGTGGGGTTCAAAACTCAATAAATCAGGCTAGGAATTAAATATTGAACAATAAGTACAAGACTGGAAAGTTTGGAGTCTGTAGGAGCTACTAAAGTGGAGCTGCCTGTCACAATGTAAGAGAAATGATCAATTTCACATAGTTCTATGGAGAACTGCTGAATCAGTGCAATAAATACTCTCCTTATTGTAAAGGTTAGGTTTCAGGTTTTCAGGTTAAAGTTTTTATGTTAAGAGAGTAAACCAGCGCAAAACCATGAAATTGAGGGGGGAAAAAGAGTTTTGCCTGCAGTGTCTCCCCCTAAGTGTTCTGTATCTGGAGTGCACGAACAACAGCCTTTTCAAGAAATTGTGCGGGATTTAGGGTTTAGTTCTATTTTAAAGTCTTGAAAAACAAAGTACATTTTCCATCCTCCAAAGCACAAACATTCACAAACGTTGAAGTTCTTAAACAAGTACCTTGACGTGGCTCTGCGCTCCCAGGTTGTAGACCTCTGTAGGCTTCACCTGGTTTATAATCTTTACCAGGCACGTGCTGTCCGTCAAGTCCCCATAATGCAGCTTCATGTCTAAACAAATCATATCATTATCTTCCTTTCTGTGAACATTTTAATAGACCTTAGAGCCCACAAGACTTACTGCCTTCAGTGTGTGTCTGGGGGTTCTGGTAAAGATGCTCAATGCGACCAGTGTTAAAGGAGCTGGAACGGCGGATGATGCCATGGACCTAGGGAGAGAAGAATAGGTCACCGCAACATAAAGGTCATTTCTTGCCAGTAGGGATGTCACGATTCTAAATTTCTTCATTGTGTGACAAAAAAATATTGTGATTTTACGATTATTCACGGTTATCGGAATCAAGGAAGAAAATACAGAGAATTTCTCAAAATCTTACAAAAAGTACTGTCCAAACTTTGATACAAAAAGAAACAAGGTGTTATACAGTGCTTAACAAATTTATTAGACCACCACCCAGTATAATGTGATTTACCTTGAGTCCTAAAATTCTCACGATTAACCTACCGAGAGCTTCTATTATCACGATAATCGTAAAACAAGTTCATCTTGACATCCCTTCTTGTCAGTGATTGTTGTGCTACATCAACAATTGTCTGCAAATGCACTTCAGATATAACTGTTTTTTGTACATTACGACTATATTTCTTTGACAGCACCATACTGTGTACTGCAATGGGGTGTAATCAGTGCTTGGACATATGAGGAAGCGCTGCTCAGACAAGATAACAAAACCTGATTCAAAGGGACTCTGTTTGTGTGTGGACTGCGGGCCTTAACCTTACTTCCTGTATTCCCTCTGCACTTCCTGTCGATAGGCTCTTCTGCCATGCCGCCCCCAACACCTCAAAGCGAGATTAGGCTACATCCTCTCCGTGGTGTAGCATTTGCAGCTTAAGCCGACTAACCCATGTTTTTTTTTGTTTGTTTTTTACATCTGGGGGCCAATTAGCATCAGGTTTTTCCGTGGTGTGAAAGTGAAGCTTGTTTGGTATGCATTAGATGTTGACAGATGCTGCAGCTGCTGGAGCACACACACCGAACAGCAGGTGAAAAGTTACTGACCTCACTCACACTACCGTATAATAACAGCCATTTCCTTGTTAATGGTTTGACCCCGAGGTAAAAGGTCACAGGTGAACAGGCTAAGAGCAACACACCGATGTTTCATCAGAGTGAGGTGTTAGTCAATACACGTACGAGTCTGGTAGTGCTTTGAAACTGGCATCGCTGCTGACCGTGATGGCGACCCGACGCTTATAGGTGCATTCATATTCTGCTGGTGGTGGGTGGGGTCAGAAAGCATTCCTTTGTTTTAAATGACACCATGACATTTACGTAAGTGTGCCTGAAATCGAACAGTATGCATGTGCCAGATGTAAAAGGCCAGGAAACATGTTGACTGTTTTCTTAATAATACATATTTATCCCTTGTTATCCCAGTTATATTGATATTTCCATACTAGCAATGAAAAGATTAATTGTCAACTAATCGAGTATTGGTTGATTGAAATAGTTGTTAACTACTTTAGTAATTGATTAAACAGCCCTAATCCTCACAAATATCCAAATTAGGAAGTCATTGGCAATGAAATGTGTTTTGGCACCGGACTAAAGTTGATCTTTTGCAGTTAAAAATAAATATTCAGTGGCCGACTTAAGGGGCTTTCGTCTCACCTCATAGCCTTTCTCGAGAAGGAACTCTGCCAGGTATGATCCATCCTGAATAAAAAAGAAAAAAATAAATTATTAGGATATGTGAATTGCAAAGGCTGCACTGAAATATCTGAGTGCGAGTCTACTCTGACGATTTGACGAAACTCTGTCATCACAAACTCTCTCAGTTTCCTGTGGTTTTGTCCAGTCTAAATAAAGCTCAATGGCCAAAATAAAATTATGGGCTGCACATGGAAGCTATTAATAAATTGTATTTAATTAAATGAATGAAAATCAAACAAACATTAAGAGAAGGGAAAAAACAGAAATTACATCATTGGCATGTTCAGCACAGCTTTGGGAATGGCTGGTGTGGCAGTGGCTGGAAAGAAAAATATTGCAATTTTGACTTTTTGACACTTGAATGACCACAGGAAATCAAAACTAACCCCAGTGTGTTTCAAGGCGAAGGAAAACATCTCTCTCTCTGTCCTCCTCAGACGTCCCTACAGTAGTCCTTGGACCATAAGTTGGAGCATCCACATGAATCAGGGAGTTCTGGACCGTCCTGAGGCGTGAGCCGTGTCAATAAGGTCTTGTTCCCTTCACCCATGTTAACTCCACATAGTCTCACGCTGCTCAGACTTTCCGACCGCTCATTCAGGGACTATATGGAACATTCGAAACCAGGCATTCATCCCTTGTGACCCTTGCAAAGCCTGGACCTGTACAGGTTTTGGGTAAAAGATGAGTTTGGACATAACCAAAACATCACTGTAGTTTGTTTGCGTTTTAGTCAAACCTACAGTGCTGTTTATTGAGGTTCAAACCACATCAGTTAAACAGAATTTTACTCCACAATAAATCAAATGAAACATTATGTTCTCACACTCCAGTCCACTGTTACGGTGTGACAAGTGCTCGTCACGAAGCCTAGCTCTACAGAGGAGATGGGCACAGCGCTGGCAGACCCTCACTCATCCCCACAGCGTTCAAAGTGCTGGCCAGTCCGTGTCATGTTTTCCTGCCCCGGTGCCAGGGTCAAAGCGTTCCACTCCAGACCAATATGGAAAACAAGCCTGAAGAGCTGCAGCTCTGTTTCCAAACAAGAGGCTCCTTTGAGGGCATATTAGCCCATAAACCCTGGCCTCACCTGGCTGTTTCCTGTTATGGGGAGGGTAGCTGGTTGGTGTGGACAGGGGGTTGAAACACATGCACAAACACATCAGACTCTATGGTCACCTGCCAGGTTAACCACTCTGCACCTCACACCAATCTTCAAAGTAAGTGGCAATCATGGTGACGTCAGGTTTGGCTAAATTGTATGAGCTGAGGAATACAAAATGCTCCCATATAGTGTGCTGTTCATAAAGTATCATTCAAAATGCACATTTGTGTTTAATAGAATAGGTTAATTCAGTGTAAATATCACCAGGTGCAAGGATACTACAGGAAAAATTAAAAAAATCCTGCACACTTACTCCAAATAGACTGCGTTTAAACACAGTCTATTTGGCGTACGTGTGCAGGATTTTTTTATAGAATAGGTTACAATTTCAACCTCATATTCAACCTCAAAAAGAGAACAGCAATGGCATAGTGTGTCCAGGAGAGGGCACACTACATTAACCAACAACAAAAATCCAATTAATTAAACCAACTGGTTTATCTTGACTTAAAGGCTCTGTACCTGATTTTTCTAGCAGTGGAATAACATTTGTTTTGTCCTTTAGTATAGTGTAAAAACTGACATTTCTGATTTTAAAAGCTTTTTTATCAAATGTGATCTGGCAGGCCAATTTTTATTTGTTATGACAGTGTTACTCTCGGCGTGTTGTGAATGATCTTTTTAAGCTCATCCGTAGGACGAATTTGGATGTTAGAAATGTGTTAAGAATGCTATGAATTTGGACCGCAATTACAATTTCAAAATTTACCGCTCTCATTGTCAAATGAGAGCAGGGGTGTCCAAACTTTTTTCATCATATATTGAAGGATATACGTCATTGAGGGCCACAGATCAGTGGTCAGTGTAGTCAAACATTGAACTTGGTTCATTTAAGGGAGGACATAACCTTAGTTTCCACACAACTGTATTTAGACTGGAACCTTAATGCAAGCGCTGTCTCACAATAAAATGTCTTTTTTTTTTGAGGCTTTAATTAACTTTAATTAACCAAAAATGGTTCTACGGGCCGCATTTGGCCCCCGGGCCACACTTTGGGCACCCCTGAGGTAGAGGGTCAAAAAACATGTCAGGTCTTTGCAGGCTGGGTCCATGACTGTGTCCCACATGATGCCACAGTGGGCAGTTACATAAATAAAACAAAATTCCCTCTTTTTGACTGGGAAAAAGTAACAATAGCATGGAAAGCTGGTTAGCATGCGTTTTTGGGTCTTTACAAATATAACATATCACTGTAATACAATGCAAGTGCTAGTAAGCTAATACAACACAGGCGTGCTAATAAGAAAAAGTAGTGTTTACAAATACAAATGTAGGATTTCAAAAATACTTGTGGGTTGAATAAATTCCTGCTCACTCATCAGAACACGGTCTGCTCTCAATCAAGGTGCAATCATCACCACATACTTTGACTGGCTGCACGGGTCATTACAAAGTATGACCATTTAGAAGTGATGTTTACTACACAGCTGCCAAAATCCAAAAACACACACATTGTCTATGATTGTGTGGGTTTGCATGGTCAAGGGAGTATTTCAGTATAGCATTTTAAATCGAAAAAGAACATTGATTTGAAATAATAATGTTTTTTTTATTTAGCGATTGCATGGCCTGCTTTTGAGCTACAGACTGTTAACATTGCTCAAATAAATAATACACACAACACACAGTAAACACAGCAAAAGGCTAGAAACCATCTGTTTGTCTTGCCCTTAGTACAACTCGAAAATGTGAATCTGCTACCCCCTGCTGGTCACATGCACTTTAAGATTGAACATTTTTACTTTCCATTACAATCTGTTACCATTTTCTTAAATTACAGGAATTAAAAATCATGCAATCAATCACAAATCTAAACTGAAGCAATAGATTATAGGGAAATAAGGATAGCTCAAACTATAATATTTACCACACCAAATAACCAAGTAGCATGGGGCAGGAAATAGAAAACAATGACTATTGTGAGATCAATAAAGTATTATCTTATCTTACGTATCATTGTACTCTACACCAACGCTTCACCCCAGTCACATTTGAAGTAATCTGCAAGCTGCAATTGAATTGAAAATTCATAGTAAACTGTAACTGTCTGCCTCTTTAGCTGATGACATGACTTCCTGACACACAGTTGTACTCATAGGTTTACATGCCCAGGCAGAATTTTTAATTTGTTTTGCCATTTCTCAGAGAATATAAATGACAACACAAAAACATTTGTTTTCTATGGAATCAGATTTGAGACAAAACTATTCAAATTACTTTTAAAGGAACTCAAATAAAAAATAAATTGTAATATATTTTTGGGGATTTCATAAGATATTATTTTCATTCCAACATAAAAATAATGTTGAAAAATTGAATGTTGAATTTTTGCTTTTGGTGAAAAGGGAGGCGGGCATTAGAATAGTGCCTTCTCATTGGCTGGAGGACTCAGTGACTTTGTATTTAGCCTTTAGCCCTGCTAAGCTTTTGGCCAAGCTTTAATGAACAACGATCTAGCTCCATAAAACAAGTTAGTTCTTATTAACGTC
>OMNZ01024693.1:0-27745 GCA_900303255.1 Lesueurigobius sanzi | reverse complement strand
ATACTTTGACCGGTCAGTTATTGTGCAGCGTTGTCTGGCCATTTCTGTGCTGCATTATCACCATAACCTACTAATAACGAATATTGATTTGGCAGACGTCTTCCAATGGTTGCCCTCAGACTCACGGGACTTAATCCTAAGGCCTTTTGTTTTAAAGAACTTTTTACTCAGTTACCTGAGGTTCTGCATTTTTGTAACAAAATATATATATTTAGATCTTGTATATGTAGATCAAAGCATCTTTTGTATTTCAAATCCAATAAGACAATGCAATAATATAATAAAAATGAAGAGCAGAAAAGGAGATTCATACAAAAGCAAAAAGTCCTTTTAGTTTGGTATATTCCATTGATGCCTATAATCCCAATATTAGGCAAAAAATAAATTGATACACAAAAATGGAAGCATTAACACATTTCTGAGCAAGGTTTTGTCCCAATTTTCATTACTAAATAAGAAATTCAATATTTACTAATATATAGTAATGCAGTAAACACTTACCCCTTGTGTGCCCTGTCTGCACCAGCCAAAGAACCACCACGCTCCTCAGAGCGTGTCCCCACATCATAAATCTAAAGAAACCAACTTTAAACCATACAGGAGACTATATATTGGGATGTTCAGAAATGGAGAGGGCGCCTGGGCTGTGAACATTGGGGGCTAATATACAGTAGCCGGCCCTCCTCCTGCTCAGAGGGGATGCCCAAACCCAGCCCCTTTGTTAGCACAAGCTGGACACTGACTGAATAATGGTGCACTTAAGGACATTAACACATTGGGGCAAGGTAGAAGGGCAAAGAAAAGCTTCACCAATTTGAACAGGGACTAATGGACTTGGTCTGGCATCAACTGCAATAAAATAGTTGCTAACAGAGATGGCTTACAAGTGATAATTTGGCCATAAAAAACACCATTAAAAGTGCGTATTTATCTTTGTAGGTTCAAATGGCCAGGGTTATGTTGTAGTGAGAAATTGTTCCCATTTCACTGTCCCTGGATACAGTAGTTAAATTAGTGGAGAGGTTTACTCACTGACGGGGGTGTGGGAGGCGTGCCCTTTGTCTCCATGGTCTTGGTTGAAAGACACAAGCCCACTGTTGATGAGGGGCCTCTTGAAGTTTTAAAAAGTGGCCAAAAGAAAGAGGTCTCACCTTTCGCATAGATTCCTCACCCAAAGTCCAAATCCTCCTCTTATGGGGTCAAGGAGAGGTTAACGTCCCAGACTTCAAATACGACAGGTATTTCCACCAATTTGATACACCGTTTATTATATTCAAATGAACATAGTCAAGTTCTCACTGAACACAGACTATATGAAATGATTATGTGCGAGATGTGAAGGTCATTAGAGCAGATGTTCAGGGGCCAAGGAGAGCGCCACCTCCTGGAACAGGAACTTCACTCACCTCGTGATTACCAGATCAAAGTTAAGTGTGTATAAACATTTTGTCAGGCACAACTGTATGATTTGGAACAGCTTTGGAATATTTTTCAATACTTTATTTTATTTATATTGCAAGTGCTATACAAGGGTGCAATTTAAATTATGTTTCCAAATAAAAAGAAAGAAAAAAAAAACAAAAAAAAAAACTTTACAACTTAAACCTTTAAGATAGAACAATTCACAAATACATATGTTATTACAAAATGTACATCTTTGTTTTACATAAACCCAAAAACTTCATAGCGGATGCTGTGCTGCTACTGTCATTATAATGAACAAATAGATACAGCTGTACAATTATAATCCTCACTGGTCACCAAAAGCTAATGTTTGATTCAAAAAGCATATTGCATACAAAATGTTAGTAGTATATACATAAAGTTAATTTACACGATTTAGGCAGCACCTGAAATTTGCACTGATGTGCCAATTATGTGTCTTTTCATGGTCACAAACCAAAATTATGTTTGAGAAACATGCGCTGTAGGCAACTACTACCTGAGATAGCTATAGAGGAAAGTAAAACAAAAATTAAAATGGAAACAGCTAAAGTGAGCCAAATGTGAAGGGCTTAGGGGTAAAGGACAAATTAAAGAAAATACAATTACGTTAAAGCGTTACAGAGTTAACACAATAATGACAATGCTCTGCTCAGAGTCCTCACCACAACCTACAGTCACATTTCATCATTCACCTCAAGACGGAAGTGCCACACATCCAGTCGCAGACCTGCACAGAACAAAACATCAGTTTGGTTCTAATTAAAATCGAGACCATTTAACGAGTTCATCTCTAATGACTTACTCCATGTTACTTTTCAGCTGGTGCACTGTGCGCTTGTCCAGATAACGGCAGAAGAGCGTGAGTAAGTTTGAAGGCATGAGCAGAGGTTCCACCAGTGAGCACTGGGAGAGCTGTCCGGCCACTTGGAAAATAGTGTCAGTCCTAAAACACAAACAAACATCGTCACAATTCTCATTAAAATACACAGATTGTATAATGTTGCATCAAAGCTCACCAGGCTTCAAAGTCACCAATACTAGGCTCAAGAGGAACACCGGAAGAAAGCAACTTCTCTCCTTGTGATAGTAGCGCATACAGCAAGGACAAACCAAACTTAAAAGAAATAAGACCAAAAACAAAGAATAGCACTGTTTAACATGCTGCAAGTGTTTTAAAGCTGAACTGTAAAGCACAGACCTTGTTCTGACAGGTAAGAGCGAGACACTCGTATGTGGACATCGACTCGGATGACGTCAGGTCTCTGAGGACTTCAATGAGCTGACTGAAGGTCAGGCCTCCAATCAAATTACGAAGGGGAGGATAAATCACTGGAAGAGACTATCAAAACCGGTTGTTAAAAGTTTTAAAATACATTTGTATTTCAATACAACTATGCAGCATTACCTCATCAGTGTCTCTGTTCATGAGTGTGGGCAGGTTGCGTGTCACAATGCCCAAGATTTTTAATGAAGACTCATGCTTCAGAAATGGCAGGAGGCGAGCTATTAGCTTCTTGCCTTTTGAAACAAACATGAATGGTAGAAATTCCCCTGTTGAATTTCTGCAGGGAGTAAAATGATTTGGTAAATACATAATGCTTTTGTGTTACATTCATCATCAACATTTCACTCACAGCGGGTCGTGGTGCAGCAGCTGTGAGTAGATGTGATCCACTTTCCGCTGTGTCTTTTCCATTAGCCTTTGCTCTTCAGACTCAGACAGGACAGTAGTCTTTGTTCTCTCGGTCTCCTCCACCTCCAGCAGCACTATGAACAACTGCAAACACAGTTAAAACCTTTGATCCAGGACCCCTGAAACCCCATCAACTCCATGAGACAAAAATGTCTACCCTGTACCTTTTCCAATTTACTGAGAAGCTCTAGCTTCTGGTGCCTGTGGTCTTTGTGCTCCTGAAATGTGAAAAAACAATGCCAATCAAAAAAAGTATCCCTCACCATTTTTTTGAAACATGACTCATCACTACCTCATGGTGGCCTTGGGCTTGTACTGCATGTACTGCACTGATGGCACGCCGAGGAGAGTAACATGTGGACACTGCCACTTGACCCAAAGAGCCTTCAATGTGCACCACTGATGAAACAAAATGAAATATGCAGGTTTATGCAAGCACAACAGACAATTGGACAATTGAGTAAACAGCACATACCTGGTGTATATACGTCCGCTTTAGTGATGTAGGGTGTAGCGAGTTTTGGCGGATCCTTTTTGCCCCGGATACCCAGCTCCTCTTCTGCAAGCTTAGCTTCTAGGCGCCGATAATACTCCTTCAAACATCGGACATCACTATATTACACATATTAACACTACTTAAAACTAACTGGTGAGAATAAGTACATTTTCTACCTGGTAATAATAATCCTCAAGATAGGGATTCTCACTCTGCAGCTGTATCATCTGTAGCCGAGTAATCCACTCTTTTTCCTTCGCCGTCATAACATTACAGTAAGGGTCCCAGCCTTCAGACTTTCTGGTACAACAATGAAAATGGTTCTCGACAGGTTGCACTACACAACACAATAAACCAACAGGACAAACCTCTGGAACATGCGCTGCTTTTGAACCGGCAGTCGTTTGTGTTGCGGATGGAGCTGAGTCATTGGATCAGGGTACCTTTCAGTAAAACCATAAAGAACTAAATAGCATAGTACAAGAATGGCTCTATAGAATAGGTTATATTAGGAACACCGCACATTACATCAGAAGGTTAAATGCTACCACCTGAACCGCTGCACTGGGTTAGCTGAGGGGCTGTAAAATGGGGAAGGTCTTGGGGAGTTTGCTCCAAAGCGAAGTTGCATCATCTTTGGAGTGGAGGGACACGGTCGGTTTGGCGGGAACATGAACCTGTTTGTCTGATGCAAAAAACACAAATGGTTTTATTGTATTGGCAACGATGTCCAACAATTTAGTTGACACTACACCTGATTGAAATGTTGCCTTGGGGTTAAAGGCTGACGTGGGTACATGGGTGACTCGGGTAAAATGGTTGGATGAAGCTGTGAGACAAAATGAGAAACATGTTTATCCCCCTGTTAAAGTCAAGGTCCGTTTTTAATGGCAACCTCAGACGACGGCCTTTGGTCAAAGTGTCTTCTTGAGTAGGACCCTCTAGGCTCCCCTCTCCGGTCTCTGAAGGATTGGACAGGAGGAGGCATATTCATACAGCTGGAGTTATGACCCCGGCCTCTGTGACCATCAATTACACACACGATTGCGCTGTCCTAAAGAATAGGTTTAGTTGAAATAGGCATCTTTATGGTGAAGAACACAATTCACTACTCATCTAAACCTCAAGTATTGACTGTGGCGTTTTCTGTGTCTTCTTGTAAGTTGGACACATCCACTAAAGGGTAAAAAACAAGTTGAAAATAATGATTAATAGCTCAATGAATGGCATTATAGAAAGTTTATGCTTACATTTTCATCATAGGGTTTCCGGTATAAGGCACTGCCACAGTCCACAATTGCACTGTCCAGACTCTTCAAGGGAAGCCCAAATTTTATAACAGCAATGGTGAAAATCAGGCACGTCAACATTTAGATCGCTAACAAAAATCAAACAAAAGTCACCTTGATACTAGGCCTTCCCTCCACCATCCTCATCACAGCAGGGTCTTCAAACATTTGTCCCCTGACCATCCCACCTCTGGGCCCCCTGCCTCTATTGCGTTGTCCCTGAGCAGCCTGCAGCACCGGTCTTCTAGGAGGGGACGGAGAGCAGGGCAGAGACGGAGGTTTGGGTTCTGGAGGGGGAGGCGTTGGTGGCAGAGGGGCAAACTGCAGGAGACTAGTGTCCTCATTAGTCCCGAGTGTATCCAAATCTACAAGACAAGAGATTTGATTGGCACATTGTTGTTACAAACTGCTGATTCATGGTACATGGTACACACACACACACACACACACACACACACACACACACACACACACACACACACACACACCCATCCCAAAAGTCTCATCATTGTAGATGTTTATGCCCTCGTCCTCCTCAGCCATGGCTTGGAGATGACAGTCCATGTTAGCTCCTTCTTCAGGATCACTCCACTCTCCTCCATTTTCAGGCCACTCAGGCAGGATTGTACTGTCTGTTTCCTGTGCCTTTGAAAGGAAAATTAAATCATGATGAGTGTTTT
Source organism: Lesueurigobius sanzi (assembly GCA_900303255.1). NCBI lineage: Eukaryota > Metazoa > Chordata > Actinopteri > Gobiiformes > Gobiidae > Lesueurigobius > Lesueurigobius sanzi. The sequence continues at coordinate 22,141 of OMNZ01024693.1, read as the reverse complement.
GTAGAAAAGTACAGATCATCAATAAAATTCAAATTTTACAGTGGCAATGAAAGGCTTTTCAATATTGAAGAGCAAGCATGTCGCATTGTAGACTCTCAGACTTACTTGTTGCAGTTCTGTACCACTCATTGTGTAATGTTTTGCGGTGTTTAGACACTTGAGCTGACGCGTCACGGTGATTTTCTTATTTTCTCTCGTGTCAAATGGCGAAAGGTCTTGATTGACCTTTAATTGAACTCACCTGGGTTCAGCGAGGCAAGTGAACTGAGTGCGTCATTGCGTTTACGTCAATAAAAATAAATAAATATATAGCCTATATACATTTATATTATTACTACTAGGCTACTTATAAATATTATAATAATTATAATTTATAATAATTATTTTTATAAACTCGTTTGAGAGAGTTTCATGTTTGGTAAATTATATGCAAATAAAGCATTTATCACTCGGGACCTCTCCAACCTTTGGAATAACCACCAGTTACCAGTAAATAGCGACCTCTGTTGACTGAATTATTTTATTGCGACACAGTGAAAGGCACTACCTGATTTTATCCTAGTACTGGAATTTAATTTGTTTTGTCCTCCTTTGGTAAATTATAAACTCGGACATTTGTGGAAATAATACTGTGCATCTAAATTTTGAGCATTTTTAAAATTTCATGAGTTTGCAAGCTACTTTTCTTTCATTTCTGTAACTATAACCCTAAAAAGTGACCCCGCTAGTTGTGAAAGTTGCTAATATCTGTGAAGAAATGGGATATTACAAATGTGTGAGGAAGGTTATGAATGTGTTTGGACCACAACTAACAATTGAATTTATTCAGTCCCTCTTTCATTGTAATTAAAAAATCAGGTATAGTTCCTTTAATAAATCTAAAGCAAAGTATGTACTTGCATCTTTGACAACAAACAAATCTGGATAAGCTAAACATTAAATCACCAAATGAAAAGCCAAGTTGTGATGTGTTTCTTTTATTCTTTCTTTGGCATTATTTTACATACATTTGCACAGAACAACAGTGAAAGAATATACATATCTGACACAACTTCGTCTAATATATAAAAATATTCATAAAGCAACAATACAATGAATGTACAAAAGGAAGCGCAGTGACAGATTACATGTTTTGCAGCATAAAGCACATATTTAAAGGGCAATGGCTTAGTGGAGTCATGGAAAGCTTATCAGTTGTCCTTCGTTTTTGGTAAAAATCTAAATAATTTTAAGTTTACGATTGACTCTTTTGAGCAATCTTTAAAATTATTTATTAATCCACTGTAAATGCAGTCCTTTAATTCATTTATTGATGGGCATAATACATATATTTATTTTTATAAAGCCAAGGAGAACGGCGCCACCCCATACCCCTCAGTAAATAGACACTTGGCGACGGGGCAGGAGCATGGTTCTTCATCCAAAGAGTTTGATGAAGCAGGGGTGGCAGTAGGGTTTGCTCTCTTGCTCCTTGAAGCAGCCTTTGCTCAGAGGTTTTAGGCAGAAGTGGCACACAAGGTGATGGGGGTGAAACTTGGCGCCCATTGCAGTGACACACCGTCCCAGGATGGGCTGCTGACAGGCCTGACACACACTGCCCCGCGACTGGTGATAGTGGGCTTCACACAGGGGCTTTCCTTCATGTTCAAAAAAGCTCCCATTCACAAAGGGACTGTAGCACTCCTGAAAAACATTTATAGAGAAAGTTGAACAAACAGTACATAGTATAGGGAAAATCACTTTTTTCAACACTCTTTTATCTATTCTTTTAACAGACAATGGTGTATTGTGTCAATAGCAGCCATTAATTATCACACAATAAATAGTGTATGTATTATGAATAAAGACATTAAAAAGAGTCCTTAAAGATTTCCAGTCATCCATGCTTTAACAGATGCAAAAATGTTTCGAGGTGTAGAAAATTGCTGACATTTTTTTGTTGCATAAACGAATCAAGTGAAGTATGAAATAGAACTGAAAGAGATTATTTTACTAACCAAGACATTAAACTTTTTTTTAATTATCCCACATGAAAAGACCTTTTATATTACATTAACTTCAAAATGTGGCCCCTCTGGCATTAAGGAGAAATACTTACTCGACAAACAAAACATTGCGGGTGCCAGAGGGAGTTGAGAGCTGAGATGTAGTTTTCCAGGATGGGTTGGCTGCAGCCTTGACAGCGCGAAGCAAACAGAGTCAAGAAGCACTGCTGGCAATACTGCTGGCCCTCGCGGTCATGGAAACCTGTGGGACATGACCACTGCATTAGCCTTTGTTTGATTTGATCTCCTCTCCAAATAATGCTGCAGTTAGGCTGCAGATGTGCTAGAGCTGCTAATCTTAGTTTGTAAGGCATTTAATTAAAACACTACCAGATATGAGACGACAGTAACTTTTGCCTATTTTATTCATTTATTATACATGGTGGTACTCACTCTTAAACTTGGACTAAAGAGAGTCTAAAAAGAGTCTCAAGAGGAAGTAAGTAAACTAAAACATAAATTAAATGATCTCTAAAATGAATCGATTCTAAAATTGCAGATGACCTGAGTACCAGCAGAAGAAGTCCACGTACCACTACTGCATTACACCAATATATCAATATTTAGTTTGGCTATTTTAACAGATATTAATGTTATTTTTCCTTCGTACAGGAGTTGAAAACAACTGCAAAAGCACCATATTGTTTTGTGTTGAATGTGATCTTAGACAGGATATGTGTGACCACCCATTACCTTCCTCTCCAAATGTGCGACTGCACTTAATGCAGCAAAAACACTCTGGATGCCAGTTTTTATCCAGGGCAGTGACCATTTTCTACAAAACATACAAGTATATACAAATATACATTATTTTTTATTTTAATTTGGGGGTCATGTTGGTAATGATGATCTGTAAGTTGTTCTTACATTTAGGATTGGCTTGTTGCAGTGTGCACAGTGGGGTGAGAATAGAGTAAAATAGTCCGACTCGCAATATGGCCGACCGTCCTTTTCGAAAAAATTGCGGCTTCCCAATTCTGTCTCACATTCAGTGCAAACAAAGTGCTCTGGGTGCCACACTTTCCCCAGTGCTGTTACCACCTAAAAAAACAAATTAGGCATTTAGAGGTATACAATAGACAATCTGTGACACTGCATGCAATAGCAGTAATTGCAGAATTTCAAAGCCTTACTTACTTGTCCCACTACGGGTTTCTGACAAGCTGAACATGTCCCTTTGGAGGATGTTTGAACTCCTTGTCTGGTGAGGTCAGACTGCAGGAGGCCAAGCATGCTGTCTAGGGACCCCCCGGAGGATGCCTGAGGAGGGGCTACAGATGCGGGCGGTGGGGATGGCGTGGTTACTGGGGAAACTGGTGCAACAGGCTGGAAGAAGATACCAAATCAATATTATTTTAGTTTTAATAAAACATGAGGTGGCACTACCATTTTTTAAACAACAAACTTTCTTCATCGCTTAGTACATAAATGATGATGTTCCAGACCTCAATCGATCATAATGTTATTTTAGAATCAGCAAACCAATATATCTTTGTTTTTTTCATGGTCTCTTTTACGATAAGCAAGGCAGTTCATTGAATTTATTAAGCAAGGACTACTTCCTTGATTGCCACCATTATAGGCCAAATTGAATTGCAGCACTAAATGAAAATGAATGACTCTTGTCCTTTGCCTATAAGAGGAAAACTATTGGTATACCCAAGCTGTTTTCATGCCTAGTGATGATTAATGTCAGAATAAGCTTATAGTTGCGGGTAGGCTAATTGACTTACTGTGCTCTGGACTCTGAAGTCTGACAGAGAGGCCATTAGTTTGTCCAGTTCAAGTGTGGCTGATGTCGCAGAGGGCTTTGCAGAGCTGAAAGACAAATGCAATTTATCTTCAATAGAAAGAATCCATAATTCTCACAATTGTCATGGGAATTGTCACGTTTACAGTCAATTCTTTGAAGCACAAGCACCTAGTTTTGGAGTTTCAGTGAGACAATGCGTGGTTTTTGGAGTGGATTTATCAAGGTCGATCAATATGAGAAAAGAAAGAGTGCTTTTTGCTGCTGTGAAGCCCTAATAGACAGTATTTAGTTTAAGTCTGATACTGAAAAATGTTCAAAGTATAACTTTTATCCAAATGTTCACAAGCTGTCTGGCACGGACACAGTACCCAGTTAAAAAACAGCCCAACTATGATTGAGCAAAAAAACAAAACTTTAAAAATATGAAAAAATTACCTGCTGGTCTTATCTTTGGGTTTATCCCTTTCATCTTTCTTAGGGGAAGGGAACTGGGCCAGGATCTCATCTAGAAGCAACACATACTGTATGAACAAGAAAGGCACTCATGTAGAAAACAATAGCATATGAGCTTGCACATCTACGTACCTGTGATGTTGAACTGTGTGGCATTTAACTCCTGTAGCAGATGGTCCAGCTCACTGAGCCCCCCCCCCAACAGCGAGGAAGAGGAGAAAGCTGGTGGGGGGTCTGCAGCACGGGGAGAGCGAGGTTTGTTCACTGTGCTGCAAGAAAGACAGGTTAGACCACAATAGCAGCTGTTATTGAATTATGTATGTCTGTAAATATAAGCGGTTATTAAGCATTAGTTCAACCCCACTGAGTACTAATGCCCCACTACAACAAGGGCCTAAAAGCATAAACAAAAATGTATCTATAGAAGAGAGGAGGCAGGGTGCTCGCTGGATCTTCGAGGTATAGGTAAAGTGAGTAGGCTAGCACTGCAGGTGCTCTTCAGGCTTGAGGGCTGAGAAAGTTTAAATGGAACAGAAGGAAGCCGAGGTATGCTGAGCATACAGAGTGCCTCGGCTTCCTTCTGTTCCACAAAAATGTATCTATATTTAAAAAAAACTACAGCTACAATGGATCATAAGTATCACCTAATACTAAATCCAGGTAGTGTTCCAGTTCCACACAAATTTTCATTAACGTCTTAAAGTCGCAAGTCTTTGTTATCCAGCTAATGGTTACCTGTACAGTTTGTCTGGATTTGAATTTTGAGAGGACTTCATTGCAGACGAAACGGTCTGAAAAATAACACAAACCGTTTTAAAAGATTGATGGGCATTTGTACTGTAGTTGCAGTAATGGATCTCTAGGGGGTACCTGTTGTGGGGTATAGGCTGGGGGTGGAGGTCGCACCTGGGCAGAGTCCTGGGACGGGGGGTCAGCATTTACTGGAGGGTCAGATGTCAATAGGACTGGACTACGGGCGAGAGGTGAGCTGGTGTTCTCCAAGTCAGCGAGGAGAGCGTCTGGATTAAAGAAAAGAAAAAACAAAACATCTTGACCGACAGACCCTTTATTGCGTTATATTTGTTTAGAGGAATCTTTAAATTACAATTTGTTTTCACATGATTTTAGAAAATCGGCATGAAAGAAAGAGAATCATTTTGCAACATTTGCTGTTAGTGTGACATAACCTGGCATGTTTCATGTCGCTGTAAATATTAGTTCCATGTGAAACACAAATTGGCAACATTCTGTCATCACAAAATAATTCCGGCCTCAAAATGTGGTATTACTCAGTCATGTAGGCTTAATAGGTAATCAAACTGAAGTAGCTATTTTAATGGTCGCAATTAATAAAATGCAAAGAACATAATATCTGTCTCCACAAGAATTTAACAATTTATTGTGTATAGAAATTGCTAACCCTGTAGTTTAGAAGGAACAAGTGCTGGGTAACATCATTTATTTATTTTATACCGGCTGAACAGCACACTACTTTTTTTTGATACCGAAATTATTGGTCATAGAAACCTAAAATAGAACAATAATGGTAATTTATTCCATAAAAAACAAATTAATTTAAATATTTTATCATTTATTTGAGCTGAAAAAAAAAAACAAGTAACTATCTTTAGTGCTGTCTCCCACCAGGCAATGACCCACCAGGCATTTAAGCTTGCCATCTAAAGGAAAATATTTTTTTGGTACCAGTTTCCGCAAAAAAAACCCTGAAAAATGTTGTAGTGGTAATGTTTAACGGTATTTAGCCCTACTAAGACCTCACATAAAGAAACCCTTTTTAATAGTGGAGATCAAACCAGAAGATTAATGTGGTGAATAGTGAACCCATCAGAGGTTACATTAACTGAAAATTCTCTGTCAATTACAGAATATTTTTTAGCTCTGACAGAAAGTTTTGAAGGCTGTCCTTCATGTTGAAGGCTTGAAAATCAAGCCGTTGTCATCCTTTGAGAGTTTTAACACAATGTAGTTTCCAAATTCATGTTCCATAATTCTGCTCACAAATTAGATTTGCATCCATGTATCTGGTAATCTGTTTTTTCTTACACACAGTACATAATAGGTAATAATGAGAGATCAATAACTGAAGGGTAAAAAATAGCTCATGACGGATTTTATACAACCCTGTCCTTCAAAATGACTGAGAAAATGATCCCTAGCGAAACCATTGGAACCCACTATCTATAAGCCAGGTTCAAGTCAGGTTAGTGGATTTCTGATCAATTTCACCCCCAAACAGGTCAAACTCCCAGAAATGTTGAAATAAGCAAGAATTCGAGAATATGAAACTACAGAATAGAGCCAATGTTGACTGGAGGATGATTTTCATAAAACTTAAAGGAATGGTCATGAAAGGAGGAATGATTATTATTAGTTTATAATAATTAGTTGTGAATAAATTACATGCATGATCCTTTATTATAACAGAGAATGGCAAACTGATAACTAGCTGAGTATGCAGGCAATGTAAAACAGATTGTATAGAATTAGATGTAGCATAGAAAACGCCAAAAGAACAAAGTGGATGACAGAAGAAACAAAGAGGCATGTAGAAAGGCATGCGCAACAACTTACGTACCAAACACAACTATACGAGGACTTAGAGGGTAGTTAGGCTCAGGCTCCCCTAAAGAAAGACACCAATACAGCAGCAGAAAATCAGCTCACATAGTATTAAGACAGGCCATGGATGACAGAGTGCATCCTTATCACAGTCATAAGTGAGCAGAGCGGTCAGTATTGGCAAATTCAAGATAACACAGACACAAACACTGCTGCATTCATGTGACATGCCAGTGTGGAGAGGAAACAGAGGGAGAAGAGTGTTTTGCAAATGATATCGAATCCTCCTACGCACTGCCTTCAAGTTACAGTAGAAGTTGTCCAGTGTTTGGCCTTTGCAGCTGCATAACATAATTTAGGACTGACAGCACTGTGACATAAGCCAAAAAATAAAGCTCTAGCTGTAAAGTACTTCAATCATCATAAAAACAAAACAAAGACGCTACTGTTTCGGATATAGGACATTTTGCCAGAACTTTTTTTTTTTGGAACACATTTTCTCACCATTTCTTCAGACTAAAAATGGAGAAGTTGTCGTTGTCGTCTGTGTTGAGTAAACCAGACTTGTAGTAAAATTCTCCACTGTTCTCTTTTAAGAGCTGGTGGATGTGGAATAAATGCCAGTACAAAGCAGCTTGTGGTGAAATTGTTTAGTTGACGGCTGTTTCTATGGTTTCACTTGTTATGTCTTTTTGTTCTAGTAAAGCACAGTTTGTGGCCGGGCAATGAATTTTGGCTTTCTCGACCTTAATTCATCCCTGTGGGCACTACTGTCCCGGGATGATTCACACTTTATGTACGGCCATGTGGTATGAATACAATTTCACACACTCTATTACACTAACAAGCCAGATTGCTCTTATAAGGAGCTGAAGTTCTCTCAATGGGAATTCTGACCATATTTAGAGCGGCTTGTCCACTTGTTTGTCTTGGCCAAGATTTCTCTCTACAAGTGGTTTCTCTCAAAGAACAGCCACGGCAGATCCAGTGCATAAACTTACAGCATACTTGGGTAGCAGAATAAACTGTGAGTCCCAAACATGGCCAGTGCTGTCTCTGACTAGCATTTACCCAGCAGTCACCCTGCAACTTTCACACAATCCTTTCCAGATGTGAGCTGGCAACATTCTCCACAACGTTGCCTGAGCTAAGCATAAGTTCCTGTACTCGAAACTGGACTTTGTGGAAGAACAAAATCCCACAAAAGCAAATGGGCAGTTTAAGGAAAGAAAGAAAAATGTCCTGTTTTCATTGAACTCTGTGGCTTTTAGAAATAGCTAAGCGGTCTGAGCTATTCCTGAGCTTTTCCTATGACTTTCCCAAGACATCTTCTTCTCACTGTGTTGTAAAAAATATTTTAGACAATCAAAGTTGAAAATGATTAGAAACACTGTTTTTAATGTGCTTGGAATGGAAGAAAGACACCATGTTACGCATAAGGCTGTCTCTCACTGAACTTGTTATTATTTATGGATGAGAAGGCACACTGTGTATCCACTTTAAATCCAATTTACAAAGAATTTATTGTATTTGCAGTGCATGCATGACAGTCAACAGCAACAGCAAAAAACAGCAACTGATGTCTTTCAGAGGAGCTGCTTTTACATTGTACAGCAGTTTTAAATTAGCAGAAAGAAAGACTACTCATCCATGTGAGATACAGCAAAGAGGCATACATGCTCTCATCCAGGGGTAGGCAGGCAATGTCAGGCCCAGGGGCCCCCAGTCTATATCCTAAGGGGGTTAATTTGAGAAATATGATTGTTCACAACAAAGGTCTAGCTGTTAAAGTTTTACAAAAATAGTAAAATATTGACAATTCCATTAAAAAAAACGTGGGATTTGGGGGCTGGGGTAGGAGGACCTCCACATCTCCAAGTCTTTATGAGGAACAACATAATAGTGATGATATGAGGTTTGACTTACTCTACCACGGGGGAGCTCGGCCCTCCATCATTTGACGGGCAAAAATCGGGCCACACAAAGCAAACTTGCCTTCTTCCCCTGCTCTAATCTAACATGATCACCAAAGAGTCCTCGCGCATTTCCTCTGGGCTCACCACCCCTTCCCACAGAGAGATCCAGCCTCTGATTGCAGTCTACATAAAACGCCTTACCCGAATTATCTTACCCAAATCTTCCATCGTACGCGTTTTCACTCCCTCCTTCTGCGCTACACCATTCACTGAGTTGAAATGACGCTTTGTGCAGTCCTGGTACCAGGTCTTTTGTCTTCCCTGGATCCGAATAACTTCTGGACCGTTATCCGCCACCGAGAGGGAGGAGTATAGAGAGCCGAAGGGCGTCCCATCGTTTTTTCCTACATGAGTCTCTCTTCCTGTGTGTGTAATGCCTACCAGGACACGAGAACTACCGGAGGAGGCGTAGTTAAATAAATGTGGTCACAAACCCGCATTCCCTGGACAGTTGACGTCATCCTTGACATTCCTAGTCCATATTTGGGATCGAAAAAGTCAGCATTTGGTGTCAGTGCGCGCCCTGCTGTGGAGTGATGCCCGTGCCCCAATGTCATCCTCATTGAATGATGGTGGCCAAAACACACCTAAATAAACAATCTTGTAATAACATATTTAAAATGACTGATAAGAGATTAATTTAGATTTCCCCACAAAAACAGCCACTACTACTTTTGCAAACAAACAATACATATAGATTCTTTAAATGTGACTTTTATTTACAAAAACTGAAATTAAAAGAGGCTAGGCAAAATGTTAAAATTGAACAACCCAAATGAAGATCTATAAATATATATGGATAAACGAATGTGCATGTGGTTGAAGCGGTCACACTGAATGTGGAGAATAGATTTTAATTCTTAATTGAAACCTAACAAAAAGCTCTTGTATATTTTATATGCCACAGATAACACAACCTCTGTTGTCCAAGAGGTACCAGCCTTTGGTCTCAGTGCATAAAAATACCACAAAGAACATACATATAAACCAAAATAACAATAAAAGATTCAGTGTGATGCAAATAAGCCATTAAGTCTAATAATGACTGAACACAAAAGTAGCCAGATCAAGAAAGCAAACAAACGTGTGTGTGCGTGTCTGTAAAAAGCGATTTAAGTTAGGATCCGTTCATGCTGTTCGCTGATACGGGACAATCCATGCATGTTAGTTCAGAGCATTATGACTGCGCCTTCACCTTTCCAAAAATATTAATTATACAATACATTTCAAACATATTCACTCACTCTGCCAAAATGGCATCACCCTGACTATGGAATAAGTTGAAACAAAGTCAAGGGTCAGAACTTAATGTGATGTAGAAACCATAGCAAGTTTTCATTAAAACAAATTTGTAAAGCATATTTTTGTGGTTGTTGGGAGGAAGGGACTCTGGGATCATAGCTCAAAGGAAACGTTGATAGATTCAGTTACCTTTAGTTATCATATATCAATTCAATTTCCATTTCTTGTATGCCAGTTCTCCACATGTAAATCCACAAACACACCCCATTCCATGTTCCCCTGTCGTTGCTGTCACTGCACTGCCTGCTCATTGGCAGTGCTACCAGAGTCCTGAGGCTTCATCACATCAGGGAGTTCAGGGGGGCTTGAAAAGGCCTCGATGTGCAGCGGCTCAAACATGTCATCTAGGAGGGAGATGACAGTGATCATTGGTAGCATTGTTTTGCATATCTAGTTTACTGTAAAAAGTCACATTAAATTGAATAAGGAACAACATACTATTGACTCTGAAAGCCAAGCCAACTGTAGCTGGGGCCTGAGGTCTGGCGGTCTGGTTAGTGAACCCACAGTCACCCAATGTTTTACTGTCCTCTAGAATTTGGTCATCCTGTAAAACACAAACAAAGAAAAAAAAAAACATAGGCCATTTCTTTTCTTTTTGAGGTACAGAACCTTTATACTCAACATGATAAAAATCTATCAAAATTCTTCACACTTTGAACAAACACACTCACTTTGTAGAGCTGTTGGTCTTCAGGGGGTCTTTTGAGAATTCCTTCTACAATACGTTTAAGCTCATAAACTGTTGTAGACTCCTTTGCATCTGTGAAGATTGCAGTCTTATGGCGTCGGATCATTAAAAAAACATCCTATTAGACGGACAAAAGCATTATTTTCAGAACTCACAAAATATAGACATCTAACTAGCTACATATGGTTTTTGCAATTATTTATTTACATGTATAACCATTTACTGTGGACACACGTAAAGCAAGTGTTAACGACTTAATGGCAAATCGTGTATCTACTTGTGTTAAAAAACAGTGACAGCTTATTTATTGACAACTTAAGCACGTTACATTGTTGTCTTCATTTGATTTTGGATACAAATTCTTTTTTCAATTATTCAAGCCGGTTTTTTTTAACATTCATGGCCAGATGTGAGGTGAATGATGCTCACATTTAGTCTGCAGTAACCTAATGGAGAAGTATCTGGACAAAACATCATAACAATATATGTTAAGGTAACAGATAATATCACAATAGTGGTGACCTATAAGTGATAACTAAAATGTAATTATAGATATGTGACACAGCCATCATTATGTTTATAATGACGACCAATGCTGGACAAGAACATAACGCTTACAGCTGGCTCTGTTTGAGTTAGCTGTCTTAGCTACATTAGCAATGGCTAGCTAACCAACAAAAACTGAGTCTGCGCGATATTAAATTTATACGTCTTATCACTTATGGGTATAACGCGATGTAGTAAAGTAGTGGCCTATATTGAAAACCCATGAATGATGATAATAAAATCGTTACCATTTCAAGTGATCTAGTTGTTTCCCGGTAGCGCCAGGCTTGTGTTTGGAGTAGCTAGCCGAGACTGCACCACCAGCGGAAATTGCGCAGTAATGATAGCACCGCCCGTATTCTCAAAAGCCAGGTACGCAACTCTACGTCAACTTTTCAGAATTTGGCGCCAGCTGGATGCTTCGTGTCAGTCGGGGTGTACTGTTTTTCAGGTTGGTTTGGATCCCGCTTTCGTCTCTTGAATAGTTCCTCATTGAAATGCAGCAAAGTGGCTATATTTTCAAACTGGTATGGGCTCTGGGGCGTTTTTCTGCCTATAAACTCCTGCTGTTACTGCGACATTAAATGTGTTTCTGGAGGTAAGGAAGTCCATACTGTGTTGTTTACGAGATCAACCTTTTAACGTGACTTGGCACATTGAGTTTCATTGACATTTGCCGTTGAGATTTGTTTTCTCCATTTCCTGTCAGGCCCGGGGTTTGTTTTGTATTTTGGTGTTACTGTTTAACTCTATTATGCAGTTCTTTACCACAGTACCGACGAGCATAACCATATCAATTAGGTCTTATTCCCATTGCCCACACTGCATTTATTGATTTATTATGCGTTATTAATTCTTTCATATAGTATTTATGTTATTAATTTATTGCTCTCTTTATTCTTTATCTGTACTGTGCTCATTTACCTATCATTCATACCTGAGTTGATAACTGCTGGTAATATCTCCTCTGTTGTGCCCTTATAGCAAATTGTACATGAAGAAGGACCATCTGGGAGCCCAGACACAATGTCTGTTACAGTAGAGACTACAGCAGCCAGGTTGCCTCTACCAACCCACTTCTCTCACGCTGAGCAGTGCTTTTCTATAAAGAAGCGACAGCATCCATTCTCTTCATCTTCAACATCCAGATCATCCTGCTCATCTCCAGCACGGCTTTCGAGGTCTGTGCCCCCACTGCCACCGTCAAAAGGATGCCCCCCTTTAAGCAGGATGTTTCCCCAGCAGCCATCTCCATTCACGCCATTATCACAATCTCTTAATAAATCTCCGCCACCCAGTTCCTTATATGATCCCAACAAACAGCAGACCTATTTTGATCAGTGTTTTACAAATTTGGGTTTGCTTGGAAGAGGCTCTTTTGGAGAGGTATTCAAGGTGAGATCTTTTGGTGAGGTCGTTGTGGATATAATATTAAATATTTAGAACCACTGTACACAATTAAACCAAGGGTGCATTTTGTATTCTAGGTACAAAGCAACAAAGATGGACACAAGTACGCAGTCAAACGTTCTGCTCATCGCTTCAGAAGTAGCTATGATCGGATCCGAAGTTTAAAAGAAGCAAAGAATCATGAAGGCTTGTGTCCACACCCACACATCCTCAACTTTGTAGCAGCCTGGGAGGAATGTGGCCGACTTTACATCCAAACCGAGCTTTGTAGCACAAGCTTGTTGCTCCATGCTGAGACCCAGCCTCCTGGTCCAGGTTCGTTAGTTGCTTAGATAATTTTAGACAAGGGAGTTTGCAGTTGAAACATCTCTGTACAAGATCTCTGTATTAAATGACTTTGTTAATCATACTTATGTTTACTGTCCCCATTGATTGTTTTGAAATGCAGATGAAGCCGCAGCCTGGGATTACCTTTGTGATCTCCTGTCAGCACTAAATCACATGCACTCTCATGGTGTTGTGCATTTGGATCTTAAGCCTGCCAATGTCCTTATGACTGAGTCTGGTCGTCTGAAATTAGCTGACTTTGGACTTCTCCTTGAATTCAACCGGAAAGATGGACAACAGAAAGTCAAGGAAGATATTCAGGAAGGAGATCCCAGATACATGGCGCCCGAGCTTCTATGTGGGGAGTATGGGCCGGCAGCAGATGTTTTCAGGTGCAAAACCATGTGCAGCATTTTCTTGACAATGACATGCAACATGTAGCAACTTATTCTATTCTCCATTAGTTTGGGTGTTTCTATACTGGAGCTTGCCTGTAACATTGAGGTTCCTAATGGAGGCGAAGGATGGCAACAGCTAAGACAAGGCTGCCTTCCTACAGAATACACTAATGGTAATTAATTGTCACTCACTGTCTAGAAATAAAAGTAGTACAATATTAGTACTATTACTCAGTCTGTATACTGGCATTGTGTTTGTAGGTCTTTCATCTGAGTTCCAGACAGTTCTAGAGATGATGCTGGCCCCTGAACCATCCAAGCGACCCACAGTGTCTGAGCTCCTCTCCCTCCCATGTGTTGAAAAGCGACGATGGAAGAGGAACATCTACCTCATGATCACTGAAACTGTGCTTGCCCTCAAATCTCTCTGTCAGGTACAATTTATTATTAAATTAAATAGAACATATTGTGCATTGTTTGTTTTAACTTTTAACCATGTAATGTTCTTACACCAAAATTTAACTTCATTCATGCTGGTTTGAGTAATCATTAACTTTGGTAATTTCTTCTCCAACATCTGTGTTTTGTTGGGTAATAGATAGAACACAGAAGTGTCCTGTGTTTTTAGAGCTCACAAACCATAACCTGTTCTCTGTTTTACTGCAATTCTTAAGGCACCATCAAAATGTTTGTTTACTGTTGGCTAAATGGTGTCTTCTATTTTTTTTTTTTTATTGTGGTTAATTCTCCTTGCTGTCAACTGAGGGCGCTCCATGCAACACACAAGAAGCTTAAAAGTGCTGTATTTTTCTTAAGAGCCTTGTCCATAAAATGATCAAATGAAATATAATTCCGATTTTATTAACATTGGGCAACTGTGTGTTTAATTTAAAGCATATGTATTCATTCATGCTCTTTTTCTGATAGATGGCTCTTTGCTTTGGCTGGAGAGCTCTATTTTCTCTTCCTTGGTCATTTGTTCCTCAGTGGAATAAGTCTCCTCCCTGTACTCCTCCTAAAGACAGCTGGGACAAAGACTTAACTTTGCCTCCTAGTGCTATGATGGCTGAGTCTGGAACACCTGAGGAGGAATCCGTATTTTATGTGGATCCCATAAACCCAGACCATTCCCCGACTTTCTCCCACAAGTCTCTGTAAGTAAAAATAAAATTGTTTCCACTATCACAAAATACTAATCTCTAGTGACGTTTACCTTGTATTATGTATTCGCAGGTTGAGATTGTCTGCGGGGAGCACATCTACACCTCTTCCTGGGTCACCACCGCTCTTCTATGGAAGCCCTGCTCACACATCTAATCGTTCTGTTTTGAAGGAATGGCCCAGTAACTTGCCTCTGACTCCATCCAGTATTAATTCGTATGATTCTTCTCATGATCTAACACCACACGGCAGCCCCATCCACACATCTAAACTGAGCCGCCAATCGTCGACCAAGTCGACCACTGGACCAAGTGGACGCAACTGGGTCAGAGCTGATGAAATTTTGCCAAGACCAACCTTTGAACCAAAGAATTTGCTGAGTCTGTTTGAGGAGACGACCATAGACGGGCAGCCCTAAATTTGCCTGGCTACTTTTTTTTACTTTAAGGTTGAAGGGGAAAAAGATGGATGATTGTAAAAGTTGTGCTTGAATGTTTCAAGCTGTTTTTATCATTTGATCAAATGATAAGATGATTTTGTAAATGCCTCTTGCGGCTTATTTAGAATATTGTCTGGGGAAAAGGGAGAAAATATTATCTTGAGCTCGATGCACTTTTTATGTTTGTGCAACTTAAATGCATATGTTGCGGAAAATGCAAGTCATGATGTACTTTTTACTGTAGTAAAGTATAATTACGTTGGTGTTTTCATGCTGTGTCATAGGTTGTGGAAAATAAATTTGTGAGGCACGATATTGTTTCATTTTGTCTTTATATTTTCTAACAATAATAGGAATCTTAACCAAGCTAATTAATTTATGACCTTGCGCTTTGCAATTCATGCTGTATACCAAAAGGTGGCGCAAGTGGACAGTCCGATGGTTGGACTTGTTGAAGAGGAAGCAGTAGTATCACTTCCGACGTTTTTTACAAGCTGTTTTGGTCAAACCCATGGTCAAACTAAACCCTACTGTCCGACCTCTTTTACCTGTACATTAGGTAGGGTAGTTTTATGATTATTTATTTTTACATACAACTTTTAATATTCTTCTAGCTACTGTATGTTTCAAAGTCAATAATTTCAGGAGTCCACCGCAGGTATGTCCAAAATTGAGCGCCTTAATCTCAAAGTGGAGAAACTGCTGTCTAAAGCTTTACTGGAGGTTCTGGAGGTGATCAAAGAAACAGTGGTAGAGTACCAGGAGAAGACTGCCAGGACTGAAAGAGAAAACCAAAGTCTGAAGAGGCGATTGCAGGAGCTTCAGGATAAAATCAAATTTGAAAACAAAGGTAAAAAAAAAAAATACACACTGTAAATTCGCACTGTACCATGCATTTAGTTGTTCATGTTAACAATATTAAATCTGGTTCTTTACAGAGTTCAAATATCCCTCTCCCCTCCAAGTAAAATTTGAGCTGCAACCCACTGAACTCAAAGAGGAGTGTGGAAACCGCATGGATGTAGAAAACAATGATTTCAATTCTTCACAAAAGGATATTACATATCCCTCGGGTCCTTATGAGGAGCTGGAGACTTTTGTATCAAAGACTGGACAGTTCATCTCTGAAGACACAGGTCAAAATGCTGAAAGCAACGGGAAACTTCCTGTATTACATACAGACCCTGCACTTGCAGATAAGTCCTCTAAAAGTAACCCTGATTTTGTTTTCATGTCCAGTCAAATTAAAATCGAATCTGCATCTGAAGAAAATTCTATCAAAACAGATGATTTTTATGAGAACACTTTGACTGATGCTGAATCTTTAGGAAGACTAACCACAGACTCCCTTCCATCCAATGAAGAACCCTACAATGAATCGGATACTATTTTCATTTCAACCCACAACATCCCAGAACCACTGGAATTGATGAAGCCCACTGTATCTACTAACAATTACAAGAGCGATGCCAGAATTTGCTCTTCACATCCCACATCAACCATGTTGACAACATGTGAGAAAGAAATCCAGAAACCGTTCATCTGCTCATTTTGTAGTCGTACTTTTAAACACGCTGGAGATTTCAAAAAGCACCATCGGGTGCACACCGGCGAGAAGCCTTACTGTTGTGCGATGTGTGGTAAAAGTTTCAGTCAGTCTGGGTGTCTGAAAATTCATCTGCGCCATCACACCGGCGAGAAACCCTTTGATTGTAGCCTCTGTGGGAAAAGTTTTAGTCAATCATCTAATATGAAAAAACATGAGCAAATGTGCACTGGTCTACAGAAGGCATACACGCAAAGTACCCAGGCTGACAAAAAAATAATGTGAAATATTTTTACACTGGTTGCCCAATGTGAAAATGTTTCTGTTATTCTTAAAATAATGTCCTTATTTGTGGAAACAAAAGATTTTTCTTTCATTCCACTTTCAAAACACTGCTCAATATATTGTTATCATTGGCACTGTCCTCAGCCAGTTAGAAGGCTTTTTACTACCTCCAACAGCATATTTTAAGTCAGTTATAGATAGATAGATAGATAGATAGATTTCGTTGCATTGTACTCGCAATTTCTGTAAATATTTTGACCAAAATATTTTAATATTTTATTTGTGTTTAAATAACCTTGTATGTTATGTCTGAGGCATAGGCATTCGCACGTGCTGCGGAAGGTTTAGGATGCAGACAGGAAAGAATAGAGATGAAGTAGTTTCACAGTCTGATTCTTTGTAATGACTATAAATAATATGCAGTGTTAGAATTGTTACTTCTGTTGCCTGTTCTCAGTTTTTGTCCATTCTATGATCTTGAGAATTGTGACATAATGAGTATGCAACCTCTTACTTCAGATGATTTTACACATTATTACTCAACTTAGAAATGTTTTGGAGCAACTTCCTGTTCACTCATTGCTAGGCGTGTCTTATCTTGTTTACTTTATCTGATCCTGTATGAACACTTTGGGACAATTCTTTGCTGTATTCAAAGGTCAGTCATTCATTTTATGTCTATAATACAGATCTTTGATCATGCTTTCTGTGTGTTTGTGTGTTTCAGGTACACATTTCTTTGGTTTTTATAATGCAGTCTGCAAAGTGTGTGATTGTTGGAGACAGCGGGACCGGAAAGTCCTATTTACTGTCCACCTACTTCAGAAAGTCATTTCCTGGAGTGTATCATCCAGACTTTTTGGACCGCTACTCTGTAGAGCTGAACATTAACAACCAGATTGTTCAGTTACATGTTTTGGATACAGCTGGTTCTGAAGACCAGCTGTATGTCCGTTTACGCCCTTTATCTTATCCTAATACCAATGTTGTTATTATTTGTTTCTCCATTTCTGACCCTTTTTCCTTTCGCAATGTAACACAAACGTGGTTGCCAGAAGTTAATGTGAATTGTCCCAAAGCACCGATTCTTGTGGTGGGAACTAAGGGTGACCTACGTGATGACAAAGAGATTTTGGAGAAACTGAAGGAGAAGAATCTATCCACAATAACCCAGCAACAGGGGGTAGCTCTGGCAAAACAGATCAAAGCTGTTGGATATTTTGAGTGTGCTTCTATCAAACAAGAAGGTTTAGATGAGATATTTGAGAAGGCTGCACAAATCTTCCTTCAAAAACTCAAGAGAACACCCCCTAAGAAACACTGTATCATTTTATAATGTAGGTCAATAGAGGGAATGCAAGTAATGTCACAGCATACCAACAGAATGTGTTGTGTGTGTTATTTGTTTTGGCACTCAGTCTGTTGTGTTCTAGAATAAAAAATATGCCTCCATCATGACCTGTGTGCAAAGTAACTTTTTTTTTTTCTTCTTTGATGGCACATTTCCTGACTTTTTGCACCCTCTCTGTGTATCTTATCTTAAGAGCTGTTGTGACAAGTCAATTTCTCCATTGTGAGATCAATAAAGTGACCAGTGACTAATCATTGTCTTGCATTCACTGGGCACGAATTATTTGAAAGACTAGGCCTATTCAAAAACCTTTTTCTAGCATATATACATATCTTTACTAAATTATTGGAACCATGTCAATTAATATATTTGTTAGCGTCTGTTTAAGTAGATACAAAAAAATCTATAAAAAAAAAAAATGGCAAAGCGCGCTTGTTGACGGAAGTGTTTTACGTTCTATATCCGGGTTATTGTATTATGATGATAAAATCTACATCCATGGATAAAACCATGGAAGTATTATAGTAAAACGGATAAAACATAAACAAGTGCTGTAAAAATGTGATTTAAAACAAACTTTCAACGGAAAGAGGTTTGCGTCATATTGTATTTATGAATGTAGCTAATGTGCTGGGAGTGATAACAGCCAGACTGCCAGACAGCTTTCGATGCTAACTTCGTGAGCTTCTCATTTTACAGGTAATATATTAGCTAGCATCTGCACTTTAAATGTTACTCTACACAAATTGCGAGACCCACGCTATTTTCGCAAGCTTTATATTTATATTTAGAAATCACGAATCAAATGATAAATCTATCATCATTAGATGTATTAGATCATTAGCAAAATTCAGATGTATTGTTATAGTTTTTAATGTGTTATTTTTGCTTTCAGAATGTCTAAACTTCAACATCTGAATGCCCGTGTGGCAAAGCTATTAACCCAAGCAGTTTATGAAGTTTTGGAGGCTGTGAAGGACACAGTATCGGAGTACCAGGAAAAAACTGCCAGAACACAAAGAGAAAACGAGAGCCTTAGACGAAGACTGCAGGAGCTGAAGGATGAGGTCGCACAAGAGAGATGTAGGTGTATTTGTCTTCATGTTATTAATGTTTCATTGACTGAAAAATGTCAAATATATTGTGTTTTTTTCTGTAGTAAGATTCAACTCCTTGTCAGATGACACCACAGAGGACCTTCTCCCTCAAATCCAAATAGCTGGTCATCCTCTTCACACGGAGCAGACCAACACAAGCAGATGCCAGTTATACAATGCCATAAAGATGGGAGAACTGAACAATACGATTAACTCTCCAACACAAGCTCAGACAGAAGCCTCTGGGTCGCAAGCAGAAAATGTGATTCATCTGGTTAAGGATGAAGATGAAAGTAACACAGCACAAGTGTTCAGTATTACAGATAAAGGCATAAACCCTTTTTCTGCTGGAAATATGGGTACATCACAGTCTGGCAGTCTGACTGAAGCAAGTCTGTCTGTTGTCAAAAAAGAAACCGGGCCATTCGAGGAGTGCTCCAAGTCAAACTCACTATTATCACCACATACAGACTTTTCCTCCGGTGTGGATTTAAGTTACAACTTCTCTCAACAAACATCTAATGAAGTGGCCTGTGCGCAAGATGTTGCTGAAGTGTCTAGACCTGCCTTTTCCTTTTCAACTATTGCTCTGTCTAAAGGGAATACAAATGCAAGAGCAAACAGATTGTCTTTTGATTTGCCTAAAGGCAGGATCAACAATTTTCAATCCGAGGATCTTCATATATGCATAGTATGTGGAAAGACGTTTAGCCGAGTTGGAAACTTGAGAATCCACCAGCGCTGTCACACTGGGGAGAAACCTTATGGCTGTGTACAATGCGGGCGCCGTTTTACACAAGCAGGCGACTTAAAAAAACACAAAAGAGTTCATACAGGCGAGAAACCATACTTCTGTGACCACTGCGGCAAAAGTTTCAGTCGAAGGGAAAACCTAAAAAGACACCAGAGAATTCACATCGGCGAGACACTGAGATTACAGCAAGTATGGAGGGAGCAACAGCTATAACAGCATATTAAGTGTATAGATATTGTCTCACGCTAATGGCTTCTTCATTTTAGCAGCAGTAGATGTCACGTAATAGTTTTCAACGTAAGAAACCTGAATGTAAAAGAACCAAAGACGGACTTCTTTAGGCAAATATCATTTCAACAGTATAATAAAATGTAGTGTTCATGTAAACATAGACAACATGGCAACCTGTATGATAAGCTTAATTATGTTCTGCACTTTTTAATACTCTTTTGTTCCATTTGTCTTGTCTGGATCACGTGTGTATGTGTCAATTTCTTTGAAGGACTATTAATATTTTTTTTATTTTAAATCTAACATGAACATGAGGAAAAAGGTAATTTTACCTGTAAAAAATGTGTACATTTCCCTGAAGTCGTGGTTTCATTAATGTATTCATTATTAAAAATAAATCTGCTTTTGACATATAGCCCTGTCAATCTATTGTCTGACTTACTATACGCACTTTATGCAGTAATACCACCTTGGCCCATACAGAAACCCACATTACCTGTTGGCACCACATTACACTAGAACTTACTGTGTTATACAAATTCATAAAAAAGGCCTGCATACTAAAACACATACAAATATTTATTACACGACTTTAAAGCAGAGTAGTAGTAGTAATAGCAAGCCTATATTTGTTACAGCGGGTAGTTTCTGTTTTACATGAACGTGACGTACTGCTCCTGCAAGTGCCTTCACCTCAACCAGGAAGTGATTGGCATTGTCCGTCATACAGTAGTTCCACATAAAATCAAGCTTCAAAGGTGAGTTGGCTCAACCCATGTCGTAACTACATCCTCAAAATATCTTCTCTCTTTTATGAACTGAAAATTGACTTATTGACTTGACGCGGGAAATTTTCAACGAAGTTAACAATCTGTCGTGTGATTGTTATACCACCTAGTATTATCGACCCGTGGCCTACTGTTATGTTTTCTAAGAGTTGAATGTCGAAAAAGAACCATCTATCCACAAATAAGTGTCTTGTTGTTATACCATGTGTATGTATAGCTGTTCTGCCAGTGATTTCCGACAATAAAAGGAGTAGCCTAGTCACTGAAAGTTTTGTTGTGTTTATGTGGCAGGTTCCTTGAGTGGCTAAAGGGATGTTGAGATGAAGATCGATGAAAAAGTTCTGTGTCATTTTGAATCCAGCAACACACCAGTGGACAAAGAAGGCTACCTGTACAAGAAGGTAGGGCACTGTTCTATGCAAATTGTCCATTATGGATGACAGTAGATTGCGTGTATGTATTTCACATTGCAATTGGAAAACTATTTTGAAATAATCCTCAACTGGCCATAACAATGAAAAAAAAAAGGAACACATATATGAACACTGCACTATTTGGTTTTAAATTAATCCATCAAGGATGAAAATTTTTATTGTTGTGAATAAAGAAGCCAGGACAAGCTCAAATGAACTTCCAAAGGCATGAAGTTACAGATGAGACCTTGCCTTGTATGTAAAATAAAATCTGATTTTATTCTCATTTTAAAAATAATTTTAAAGGAAAAAAGACTGGTGCAAAAGATTACACACCCTGCAGAGTTATACCATGTAGCCCCCACTTTGGCAAGTTTCACAGCTGGAAAACACTTTTGTAGCTGCTGACAGTGTGTCCATTCTAGTTTGAGGGATTTTTGCCCATTTTTCACAACAAAAGTCTTCCAGAACTGAGAGGTTTCTGTCCTGTCTTGAACACACTGCTCTTTGAAGGTTTATCCACAGATGTTTATGTGAGGAGACTGTAGGTCATGGGAAAACCTTCAGACAGCACCTCTAGAGGTCGTCCATTGTG
>OMNZ01024684.1:0-24715 GCA_900303255.1 Lesueurigobius sanzi | reverse complement strand
ATTACATACAGCAGGCCCATATTCACTTAAATTAAGTTGGTGAAAATATCGGTTCAGTATCGGATATTTGGAATCGATACCCGATATCGTAATTTGTACGGTATCGGCTCCGGTATCCGATACCAGTATCGGATTGGTGCATCCCTAGTTTTAACCTCTTAAGCCCTATAGACCCCAAAAATGGCTCTGCGTTTTCAGATACAGCTACTGACGTGTTTTACGCAGAAAACTATTCAAGTTGTAAATTAGTAACAGCTGATTTGGAATTATCCATTTCTGTGGCTATTTGCTACACCACAGAGAGTAAAAAGGCCTTTTTGCAGAAAAAAAGTGTGTTTTTCTGGCGGAAATTAGAACAACCCATTGCAACCTCATTTTATTGTCATAATTTATCCCTAAGCTCTACCAAATGTTTGGACACCAAGATTAGCCATGTACACAGAAAAAGGCCTTAAGAGGCAAAATACCGGATAAGAGGTATAATATTTAAGAGGTTTAATTTTAGATCACAGTTTTCTTTGCTAACTTATACCTTTATGCTAATGTATTTGAATATAAAGACATTGGTATTGGTATGGGATCGTTAGATTGAGTTTTTCAAGTTTTTACCTCACAATCCTTCACGGCAGTACAAAAGTGTTAACCTGGCGTGTGCCAGATTGATATGCGTATCTCTCTGATTTGAGTTCTACGCATTATCAATCTGGAAAGGCTCTCGTACAATCCAGTCGGGAAAGGGAGGGACCGTTACAAGCAGTACTTGAAGATAATTGCAGAAATCCTGGTGTGTGCGTGTGTGTGTCTGTGTGTGTATGTCCGTGCGTCTGTGCGTGCGCATTCAGATAGGGGTGTAATTGAATGATCTGTCTTAATGTGTTTCTAATCTGTAAAGCGCTTTGAGCTGCATTTTGTATGAAAAGCGCTTTATAAATACAGTTTTGATTGATTGATTGATAATTGGGTGAAGCGCCCGATGGTAGCCGCCTACTGTACTCAGCGGCAGAGCGTCTCGGTGTGACGTCATAGCACCATGTCCCGCCTTAAACCCCAATGGAGGCACGTCATTGGTCCCGCAGCTTTCGGAGTCGAGCCCGATCGTAAGGGATTTGAGCGTTTCAAGATGTATCCTCACATTTGTGAAATCACAAATCTTGTGAGAATACATCTTGCAGCGCAAGGTTACAAAAGTGTCCCTGAATCTACAAATTTACTAAGGGTATAAACTAAGTTGTATCTTAAATAGGTGTAACCCATGACTAAATTTACACACAGAAAACAACTTCAATGCCTCACTAAAGCATAAATGAATGAACCTCTATATGACATAAATACAGGCTAAATTGAGATGACCCGGAGCCCAAGTGCCACCATCAGAGGCAGAATGAAGCTTAACAAGCATAAAATCTCCATAAATTGCACGGCGGCCCTACCACGCTGTTGTTTTCATATCGTCAGCGCAGAGGCGGCTGCGAGAGTGGGAGGCGCTGACAGATAAGTTCCTACTTTTTCCAAAGAGATTTAAAACGTGTTTTGCGGGGCTGCTGCGGGGTCAAAGGCCAGACAGCCAGACATATCAAACTCAGCCACACTTTGACGGTTTAATTAATTGTGAATACCTGGGTTAGCGCGAAGCTGCTGCCGTGGGATAACTGCCTGTTTTGTTTTCATTAAATTGGTCCAGTTTTGAGATCCTGTTTGGCTCGACAGGCCGATGTTTTAACCAGAGCGCAGACTGATGAAAGAGATGGTTGCTGCTCATTAAGGGAGAAAAAGTTCAAGTTCCTTTTGGTGGCATCACATTTCAGAAGTGGTATGTCAAAATAGTGGGGAAGCATAAAACAATAAAGCCTCGGGATGGCCATGGTGCAAGAGGCTGCAGGACCACCCACTTTTCAAAGACAAGAGTGTTTCCTATGATATAAAGATTTTTGTTCAAGATTAAGGGGAGTTATATTGATATCACATTTATAGCACTTATCTCTTAACACTTTTCAATTACAGGCATTTTAAAATTAATTGAGTTTATTTGACATTTATTCAACCAGGAGAGGGTATATATTTTAATAGGACCTTATTGTACATGTTTTTGGTAGGTAGCTGCTGTGAGGTGCTCATGACTGTCCTGCTGTAGAGTGATTGAACCATGTCTGTCTCGCCCAAGGACAAAACACAGAAAGCAATCCTTGGATTAGTGGGCAACTACTCTACCATAGAGCCATTGTGACGAGCAGTACTCAGGCAGTCGGTGCAGTTACCCCAGGAATTATATACAGATAAATAAATAATAATGTTTTTAATTTGTATTATATAGTTGTAAGTGACACAAGACTCATTTCTAGAGCTGTGTACCTTTAACAATATCAGTATGGTTTCGAAAAAGGTTTTTAGGTACTAGTGTCTGCTCAATCTGTTGCCTCCGTGACCCGGCACCAGATAAAGCGGAACAAAATGGATGGATGGGGGAAAAAAGGTACCAAAAACTGGTACTGAAAAACCATTTTCCTTTAGATCAGGGGTGCCCAAAGTGCGGCCCGGGGGCCAAGTGTGGCCCTCAGAGCAATTTTTGGTGGCCCTCAAACTTCTTGTTGAATTGGCACATATATCACCAGAGATTATCCTTTTTCAATCTCAATTCTACACAACAACACAGGACTAAAACAAGGACAAAACCAGGTCGAATCCTGGATTAAAGTAGGTCCAAACTAGTTCTAAACTATCACCAGAGATTATCCTTTTTCAATCTCAATTCTACACAACAACACAGGACTAAAACAAGGACAAGACCAGGTCGAATCCTAGATTAAAGTAGGTCCAAACTAGTTCTAAACTAGGACTAAAAGTAGGTCTGAACTAGGATTAAACCAGGTCTAAACCAGGACTAAACTATGGCTAAACCAGGACTAAACAAATCCAGGGCTAAACCAGGACTAATCAAGAACTAAATATGACCCAGTTTAAGAATAAACCAGAACTGATCCAGGTCTGAACCACGTTTATTCTCGGACTAAACCAACACTAACCCAGTCAAGTCTAAAACAGGTCCAAACTAGGGTTAAAACAGGCCAAATCAGGTCTAATCCTAAATTAAAGTAGGTCCAAACCAGTGCTAAAATGAGACTAAACAGAGGAATAAACCAGGACTCATCCAGGTCTTTGGCCCTCCATGTTGTGTACACTTCAATATGCGGCCCTCCATGGACAAAGTTTGGACACTGCTTTAGATAGAAGGTTTTGATGCCTGTGGGCCCTGAGACGGCACAAAAGAAAGTGGTTATTTCAGCTCAAATAAATTATGTATATTTTAAAAAGAATGGAATAAATGACCATTATTGTTCTGTTTTATGGTTATAGATGACCAATAAGTGCCCCATGTAAAGCGCTTTGTGGCTATATGTCTGTAAATAAAGCGCTCTCTCTCAATAATTTAGTGTAGGTATCGAAAAAAGTATTGTTCAGAGACCGGCTTCGTAAACCATGTGTCATTAGGGTATCGAAAGAATTTGCAAACATGATGTATGTTCACTTCTTATAAGTGAAAAAATAAACATCACAAAACATGTCAAATCTGTGAAAACTAAGGAGAACATAATGGTAAGTATTAGACATAATGGTGTTAACAATGCTTTGGTGAAAATGTTGCCTCATGTGTCATATGCACTTTAAAGATTATGTGTTCTTGGCACCAGCTCTAGTCCACCTGCTGGTGATGTGCCCAAATTTAACTGGCTCTTTGAACTGAACTTTCTGTCTGTTTTTGTTGGAAATTTGTCACAAATTTAACTGAGAAAACACAAGAAACGTCACATGAGCAGAGCAGAAACCAAGTGGAACCAAAAAAACCAAAAGAAAATGAAAGTAACTGGTTCCAGTAGGACAGTTTAAACCAGCGGTAGGTAACGTCAGGTCCGGGGGCAAAATCCGGCCCTCTAGCATGGATCTTTTGCCCCCCCCGAGATAATTTTGAGAAACATTCTTACACATACCACTGGAAAACATAATTGTCTCAGTTGAGAAAATGGCTTGAAATGAAATGATTTGGGGATTTAGACTAGTTTAAATTAAGACAAGTATTTTTTTTTTGCTTTCCATGTACATTTTTGTCTCAATTCAAGTTTTTGTTTATTTAGTTGTATTGTGCATGACACTCCAAACCCCACTCAAAATCAACACAAATTATCTAAATTCAAGAATTTTCAAGCCATTTGGTAATTTCTTCTTTTATACAACATTCTTACACATGAAAAATACTGAAAATGCCTCAAAACCCATTAGGTCATATATGATGCGCAAGGTAGTGTGTATTTGTAAGGTAGTGCTTTACTTTGGGCCAGGATTGGAAGGTTTGGCCCCTGGTCCTTTGACCAGGAAGAAAATCGGCCCCTCACCAGGACAACTTGCCGACCCCCGGTTTAAACTATTGCTCAAAAGTTTGGAAATTAAATCCATGGTTTGTGAATGTTTTTAAATGAAAAGTCTTATGAAATTGCTTGAAATCTGTCATGTAATAATCTAAATTGTATTGACTTGTGCCGCTGTCTTGGCCAGGACTCCCGTGAAAAAGAGATTAATTTCTTTACATCATGGCTAATCTTGGTGTCCACACATTTGGTAGAGTTTAAGGATGACGGTGGAAGTGAAATAAAAATAAATGATGATGTTTGACAATAAAATGAGGTTGCCATGGGTTTGAATGGATTTCCGCCTGGAAAAAACACACACATTTTCCCGCAAAAAGGCCTTTTTCCTCCCTGTGGTGTAGCAAATGACAACAGAAATGAATAATCCCACATCAGCTGTCCCTAATTTGCAATTTTGGATTATTTATCTATCGGGTTTAAGAGGTTAAATAAAAATAAAAATAAAAAAATGAAAGTGGAAACAGTTTTTGCATGAAACATTACTTGACAAAGCCTCTTTTCCTCAATCGAGGCACAATGTTTTATTTTCATGACACGCATTTCAAAGGTTAAAATGATTCCTGCCGCAATTCTAATCAAAATGTGTACCTTCGTGCAAATGACTTCTCAGACAGCATATGTTTTCTGTCTGGCTTCTTCAAAAATGTATATAAAATTAGCCCCGGCTCTGAATAAAAAACCCAAAGATCGGGGGTCTCATTAAAGAGCCATAAATCCCACCACTGCCACCTGCATATGTAGCCATTCTATAAGTTGTCACACTCGAGGTGCTGACTCCACGCCTTGAGATGCTAAAACAACAGTTTTCCAGGTCAACGCATTATCGAGTGTGAAGTACAGTAGACAGAGGCGACGTGTTGTCATATCCATATAGACATACATATGGTGAGCACACACTGCATCCCGCACTGAGGGCCGTGTTGCTTTAATTACACAGGAAGTCGGCCTGTGACATTCTTCCTATTATTTATGATGTGTTGTTACCATTTATGTCCAAATGAACCGAGAGGGGGAAGCCCAAAGCTGCAGTTATCCAGGAATTTAAACCACTTGTGTCTAAAAAAAAAGTTCACTTACAGTAAATGAGAGCAAAAGTAAACCCAAGTGAACGTGCTACTGGATTGTGCAAAGTGAAATGGAACAATCGACTTCTTATGTGTGTTTGACGCTTTCCTCCATTTTATAAACTCTTAATAGAAAAGTACTTATGACTAAAACAAGCACAGCTTATTATTGATATTATTTACAGATGCACTATGATCCTTCCTCATCTCTGTTCATTCACAGCAGTGGATACGCAACATGAAAATATAAATGTAAAATAAACATCACTGACTGCAAAAAAGTTCTGGCTCCTGGTTTAGTTTAGTTTATCATTAGGATCCCCATTAGCTGTGCTTTACAGCCAGCTAGTCTTCCTGGGGTCCATGTTAAAAGCATACATGTACAAAATATCGTCGTAGCCACTCACCGGTCTGGCTGCTGATGTTCAATACAAGAAGTTGAAATACAGCCCGGTGTCCTCATCATTGTCTCCAGTGGGGTTTAGTCAACTCAAGTCTGCCCCATAAGTTCCACCTGAATATTCATCCTGGCTCTAGTGATGTTCTGACCGACATTCCAGGAACTGCAAATATGACCCAGTGCCTTACAGTCAATACAGTCCTTACAGTCCACACATTCAGAGTTATCCATCCAACAGGGCGGATATGGACAGAATGAGACCTAACGCATAAGGCTGTTTCACTAGCAAGGACCACACCACAACTAAATGCAGATCAGAATATTTATTGATAGATTGATGGCCGAATGGAGACGTGGGTGGGGGTAGGCCGTCTCGATGAGCATCCGGCTCTTCAGGACCCCCTCCTGAGTGCGGATCAGTGCTGAAAGACACAGGCAGTTAGAGGGAGGGAGGGAGGGGTCGAGAGTTTAAGAGACAAACGGTGAGGAAGAAGTGTTGCTGGTTTAAATAGGGTGTCCAGATAATTGAGGGCGTTGACCGGCCTCAGGAGTGGTTGGACAGAGAGAGGAGGGGAAAAGTTGAGGTGTGGTCCTGCTCCCGAATCTAGTTAATAAATATTAACTCCATGTGCTGTTATGGACCATAACAAGACGTAAATCATGGTGAAGTTATTTTGTTTATTTGTTTAAAGGCTCGATAAAAGCTTGTGGACATTGTACTGTGTTGTTGTGGCTCAAATTGACTTACATATAGTTGAAAAGACAGGGAAAGGACAGACCTTTTGATCGGTATGAAGACTGAGGCTGCATGCTATGCTGTTTACAGGGCGCTCCAAAAAGACATGGTGTTTCCATGTTGCATGGGTGCCCTTTAACAGGTTCATATAAATACATTATAAATACAGTTCAGTTATTTACAATGAGTACAATATAAACTTGACATCATTATGCATCCTTAAAGATCGGCAACACCAATGAACCTCTTCAATTGTCCTATAAAAACAGACTTCTGCTCTATTTTAACCAGGTTTATTATTTATTTGTATTATGTGGAGTTTACGTGATGCTGAATCAACTGGGCAACTGCAAAGAAATAGATATACAGTGTTATGTAAAGCAAGGTTCAGAGACCTTCCTGGTCAGAAGTATATGGTATAATAGTGTGGCTAATGGGATAACAACATGGCCATCTGCACATCATTAACCCACTGCAGGTCCGTGAATGCCCTGACATCACTGTGAGCACATCAGAGCAAAAGGCCTTAAGTGTGACAGGCCGATATGTCCTGCTTCATGACCATAATAACCAGTGTCCCGTGCACAGCAGCAGAATCTGAAATGTTAGCACCAGGGATTAGCCATGTGTTAGCCACATCTCATGTTGACTGTAGTGCGTCCATGTTGATTCTCTCATGATCAAACAAACAGCTGCACAACACTTCACTTTGTCAACGCAAAAAAAAATACTAACAGCTGCTCACATTAAGCCTGAGGACAGTGGAAATGGTGATAATTCTTAAATGGTTATAACAACATTTGTTTAGATGCACACACTGTAGATCCAAGTGGCACAGCTGTACTGGCTTTCAGTCAAGTGGAGGCTGTGTTTGGTGAACTGCATTTAGTGTCAAATTAAATACTGGTTTATTGTGTTGTGCTTAAATTATACAAAACAAAATTTGTCCCATCCTTCAGCTCTTCAACAGATGGCATCACAGGGGATGCTGGGTAATGTGGTCATTAGAATGAATTCACCTGTAACACTTACTGTATAACAACAATAACAACACCTTATTTACTGTATAGGGATGGTCCGGTATGAAACATTTCTACCGATATCGATATCCGGTATTTGTCTCACTGCTGTGGCCGACATCCGGTATTTGCCGAGATTATATCAACATTTAGTTCCTAAATTCATCAGTGGAAAATGATAATGCAATATGACTTTGGCTGGTTACAGTGGTTCACTTCTTTTGAGACTATGATGGTTATTAAAGTCCTGCTTCCTCTTGGGGAAATTGTTTTGTGAATTTGTGTTGGAGATTCTTTATTTATGAAGAGTTATAAGTCATTTCAGCACATTTGAACAAACAGTCAGATGAGTTGCATATCTGCGCTGCTGCAGGCTCAAGTGCTCTGTAGACAAACAGCAGTTAAAGGGACTATACCTGATTTTTACCTAGAAGAGGAATGAACTTTGTTTTGTCCTTTAGTAAATTGTAAACTCGGATTTTTGTGGAAATTATACTGGGCATCTAAATATAAAGCATTTTAATCAATTTCATAAGTTTGGCGGCTACTTTTCTCGAATTTCTGTGACGGTGATCCTAAAAAGTGACAAGTTGACAAAGCAAGTTGTGAAATTTGCTCATAAACTCATCTATGAAGAAATGGGATTTTAGAAATGCGTTAGGAAAGTTAGGATTGTGTTTGAACCACAACTATCAATTTAATTTACTTGGTCCCGCTTTCGTTGTTTGTAGTTAACCCTAAGCCCTAACGTCCCCACTTTTACAGACAATTCTTGTTAATTTTAATCGTATGTAAAAATGGCCAAAATTGCCAACATTTTCAATGACAGAATAATGGATAGAGCCAAATTTTATTTTTATTTTGTGCTCAAAAGTTCACCTTGAAAGAAAAAAACAGCAACATGTTTTAAAATATTTTAACCTTTTAATCCCTAAGGTCCCCGTTTTTGGGGACTTGCCACTTTTAGAGACAATCCTTTTTCATTTTATTCTATTTTTTAAAATGTGTTCACAAAAAAAGTGTATTTTTTTTTTCTTGGAAAAACTGTATTTTATGACCAAATATATAAAAAGGATCAAAAATGTTCAATGTCATTGAAATATTACAAATTAGAATTTTTTGGGCCAAAAAGTGCCAAATTATGACCTATTTATTACAATGGGATTCCGCCTAGACTATGATTTTCTTGAAAATGTTCACATCTACAGTATCCCCATAGACATTCATATCATATGAGAGCAATATGAACATTGTAGACATTTTACAAGCTGTTAAAGCCTTCCAGAGGATATGTGGACCAAATTCAGAAAAAAACAGCCACGGGCTTAAGAGGTTAAAAAATCAGGTATAGCACCTTTAACATGGAAAAATCCCCCGCTTATATTTTTTCACCGATATCTGAAAAATAGGCAAATATCTCCCAATATATCGGACCATCCCTACTTATTTAGCCTTAACAAATGATGAATTAACACTCAATTCATCATGAACAATTTATTTATTAAGTATGACTGATACTACAGTAACTACTTAACTACTACAGTAAATAAATGCTTCTAATTTCTAAACAATAGTTCTACAGATGCGTTGGTTATTCATTATAATTTAATACATAATTAAGTATGAATTAACCATTTAAAAGTACTTTTTAGATGCTATATTAGACAGTGATATAACCATTTATTAATGATTAGTTCATGTACAGTATAAACGATTAATCCCTCCATGCATCATTTTTGTTGTAAGCTGTTGTAAGTGTAGACCAGTGGTTCCCAGCCTTTTTTGTCCCACGTACCCCCTGGGCCTTTCATTAATGCTCCGAGTACCCCCTGCTTCGATGGTTTTGTTGATCAGTTACAAAGTGAATGACAAAAACCCCAATTTATCAGGTAAAAGATCCGCTAAATACTCTCAAAATCTCACTCTTTACAGTTAAATGTCTTTTCCTTGACCATAATAATCAAAAATACAATTTGTTTCATTATTCCAAGTACCCCCTGCTAACCTTAGCACCCCTGGTTGGGAAACATTGGTGTAGACTGTTAATGAATTGTTAGTGTAATAGTTAACTAGTGATTAAGAATGAATGACTTGTTCATGATGAATAAAGTGTTAATTCATCATTTGTTATGGGTAAATAAGATGTTGTTATTATAAAGTGTTTCCAATTCACCTATTATGCATGTTTTGGGTTGAAGCTGACCAGTAGGCTACTGTAATGTAAGACCACTGTCACCCTACATTACTAAATGAATTAGACTGAAGAATCTTTGCCTACGATGGACGACTCCTGCACGACTGAGAGCCTACACCGATGAACAGAGGGTAAAGTCAATGCAAGAGTTTGGGCACCAGCTCTCAGATGCCTGGATGCCCCTCTGTAATCTTATCGTGCTGGTTTTATCTCCAGTGAGTGAGTTGCCAGCTTTAGTGGTCTGGGTTACAGAGCAGGCACGCTGGAGGGTATCCTGTTACCGCTGGCTGTGGGAGCGCAGGGGAAGACGAGGCAGGACGTTTGTTGAGTGGAAAATGGCCACTAAAGCCTCTCTACTCACCTTACGCAGTGACAACATTTAGCAGAGTCTGCGCGGGCCCCCTCAAAACATCACCACTCTCCCTGCGCCCACATTTCCTTTTTAAGGCTTCACAACCTGCTTTGGGAGTGATAAAAGGATAAAGTGATTTTGCAGCGGTAAATGCCCTTCAACAGATGGTCAGGCATCACGGGGAATGCTGGGTAACCGTGGCAAGTGGTAACGCCGCTGTGTGTGTGTGTGTGTGTGTGTGTGTGTGTTGTTTTGGGTCGCGGTCCGGCCCCCACCGCGGCCCGATGTGACAAAATGCAAAGTGGAATTCGGCGGGGCCCCCCTCCGCCCCCTGTCCAGAATAGCTCCAGGGCAGGAGCATGTGAGAGGGGCACAGGCATGTCCTTCGCAGTCCGCGCGAACTTCTCTGACAGCTGCGATGTTTATAGGCCAGCTTCGATGACAGTCAGGGGGGGACAGCTCGGCTCTTTTCAGAAAGGAATTAGGTTTGTCATCAGATTCTAAAATCCGTCTGATTTATGACATTTCCACTGCTGTTTTCCCCTCTGCCACTGTGACCCCGCCGACCAGCGCACAGCGGGCACACCGTGACATTCGGCAAAACTGTTTGTTTGTTTACCTCTTACTTTCACTGTGGAGGATCCTGTCGCAGCCACACACAGTCCATGCGCTGTGGAATGAGCCAGTAAAGGATAATCATTCAGTGATTTACAACACGCCCAGAAAACCATACAAGACTTCAATTGCTTTTCTTTGTTTTGATCAAATCACATGTGTGGACTTCTGCTACTCCAATTTGGGGACAATTTGTAAAACAAGGACAATCATTCGGTTGAATATCGTTTCCTTTAAGGCACTATACCTGATTTTTTGGAATGAAATCAGACATTTGTGGAAATAATACTAAATCTAAATATCTAAATATCTAACATGATCTAAATACAAAGAATTATTTTGTCAATTTCATGAGTATGCGGGTTACTTTTCTTGCATTTCTGGGACTAAGACCCTAAAAAGTGACCCTGCAATTTGTGAAATGTGCTTATAAACTCACCTCTGTGAAGAATTGGGATTTTAAAAATGTGTTAGGAAAGTTAGGATTGTGTCTGGACCACAACTACCAAAAGAAAATCAGGTATAGTGTCTTTAACATTTCCTTTTTCTTTACAGCAGAATTCCACATTGATAAAACCACTAAATATAACCATTAGATAAAGGTTATTCACAGAGGGTGCCTTCATTTCCATGTACAAGCGTCCTGCACTGCATCAGCTCGGACTTCTTCATGAAGAGATTACACAGAGAACAATATCTGTCATGACGACCAATTAATGAGGAGATTATATGAGGGACATCTCTTTTAATAAGTGAGTGTCATCAATACCGGGGCGGCTGTGGCAAGTATGCAGTCAGAGGCACTTTTACAGGAGGCACCCGAACGCACCGGTGAGGCAGGGGGGGAGGAGGAGGAGGAGGAGGAAGGGGGGTGTTATTCTGGGAGAGAGAGTTCAGGAAATAACTGTGACATTTTTGGTTTCACGATACAAAGTCAAGAGTGGTACAAGATGATAGTCTGGTCATAAATTATCCGTTCGACCGCAGAGGTTTTGGTGATGTTACCTGGATGTTTGGATGCCAAGTGTGAGGGTGAGAGGTCACGCTGATGTTCAGATCTTCAGCTTTAGCTTGTATGTTTCTCAAAGCGCTAATTGTCACGGATCTATTGTATCATTTGTATCGTCAGCTTCCAAACATATTTCCATGAGTACATTTTTAGATCGAATTGAGATTTTTGTCTCATTTCAATCTCTGACCTTTGCTGCTGTACACAATACTCAACACTCAGCACTATTAGCGTTGAACAGAGCTAACCATAATTTGGTGTTAGCATCTCAAAACTTTGGTTGTTTGTTTTATAAAATATTACGTACATTTTCTTTTTGCTATTAAAGGCACTACGCTTGATTTTTTTTTTTTTTTTTTTCGGTAGTGGAATAAAAAATTGTTTCGCCCTCCTTCCTAGAATACTGTAAACTCAGACATTTGTGGAAATTGTACTGTGCATCTAAATATTTATCTTGTTTTTAGCATTTCTGTGACAATGACCCAAACAAGTGGTGAACTGTGCTCATAAAGTCATCCCTATGATGAACTGGGATTTTAGGAATGTGTTTGGACCACAACTATCACTTTCATTGACTCTCTCCCTCTTTCATAAATATTAGATATAGTGGCTTTAATTTGGGGCGTTTCTCTTGCAAATATATTACTCCATGGACAACGACGGCTCACAGTGAACCCGTGAAATAGTGTTTATTTCTTTGTTTGTTTGGTTGGGACAGTGCATGTTCATGAACACACATGAGAACCATGCATGTAAACACACCACTCCGGATGGGCTCATTTCCATCTGTTGTCCCACACTCGCACTCACAAACACACTCTCATTCATCCTGATCTATTGTACATGTTTTTAGTGATAGGGGAAACTGGAGCCAACCTAAACACGAGGATAACATGCAAACTCCACACAGAAAGGCCCCGTCCTGGCCCGGGAATCGAACCCAGGACCTTTGAAGCACTAACCGCTGTGCTACCATGTGGCCCTATAGACACACAAAGCCAAAAGATCACATTTAACGGTAAATGAACAGATCAGCTGATTTCCGCAGTCTGGTGTTTTGATCCCAGTTGCGTTCATGTTTATTTTTCTTCTGGGGAAACTGTTTTCCGCTGTTTTGACGCGGCACGTCACTACCTTAAAAATTCAGCCTGTGTGCCCTTGGGAATGGATCCCTCATGTGCATCACCCCGAGGTTTCTTCATTTCTGGGTTGTTGGAGTTTTTCCTTGCCGAGAAGGAGAGTCTAAGGACAGGGGATGCCCCAAGACAATTAATGTTCACCCACTGTCTGTTACACCTAACCTTCTTTCTCCTGCAAGACAACTTTTGTTGTGATATTGAGAATACAGAATAATAAAATACAATATAGAATAAAGTAGGCAAAAATTTTTCAGTCTTCATCTGTACTCTGTAGTTGAAGTGTAGAACGTTTCGATCTTAGTCCAAAGATCGCCATCAGCTACTAAAGATTTGAGCACGCTGTGGGTCTCTTAAGAGTGAACCAGAAGGAGGAGTAACCTGTAAGTCCCTCCTCTCTTGGTGCTAAAAGTAGGAGAACGTCTTAGCCTATTCATACTTAATATGGCTCGTTACCTCTGTATTGTCTAACTTCTAAGTCTGTTGACACTTCCTTATGGCCTTGCTGTTCCCAGTAGTCCAGGCTCATTAGCATGACAGTGGAGATGGTGTCACTCTCAGGTTGTTATTGTCAATAGGTTTCTGTCTCAGTAAGTTGTCATAGATTGGGTCCATTGTGATTCATAGCTGGAAAAAAATAAAATAAATAAAAATAAATTGAATTGAATATAAAAATAACCTTTTTCTTCCAACTTTTCTCCAAGTAAAAGTATAAGATGAATACTTTCCACAGATATTATCCATCAAACTAAGTCATGATTACAAAAGTATTAAATCCTGTCATATGCACTTTAAGGCAATCATGATAGGCTGCATACTGCTAACATCCCACTGACTTGTATAACCAATTATAGCAAAAATACCTAAATCTATGCGGTGTCTATTTTGCATAGAACAGTTTAATGCGTGTGAACCTGCTCTCAGTGGTTGACAGCTGTCTGAGTCGAGTCTCTCTGTCAGCACAGAGTTTTCACTTCAACAGCCTTTGCTTTTTCAACTGAGAAAATGAACCTGATGAATGGACTGCCACAGTTTTCTGTCGAGAAACAAAAAGTGCATCAAACAAAGTAATCAACAGCGACAGTGTTGACAGTGGCTCAGATGGTTGAGCGGGTTGTCTTATTAAGGAAAGGTTTGTGGTTCGAACCCCGGCTTCATCAGCTGCAGACTATAGTTGTGGCCTTGGGCAGAACACTTCACCCACCCTCTGTATGAATACATAAAGCCAATGTATTATTATTATTATTATAAGCTTGAAATACTACTGCAAGTCTTCATATACAGTACATATGCTCATGTAATTTCTCAGATGCAGCACACTTTCCTTCACCAAATGTTCTTTTGAGGGGAGATATTTTTGTGCATTTCCAAGTTTTGGTCCACTTTACTCTCTTAAAATATACACTTTCAACAAATAAATGACCTAATCTTTGTTATAAAGAGTGTAATTATTGCACTGGTTCAACATTTTTCTATAGACCTATTGTAATTGTAACTTCTATGACCATTTTTCTCAAAATGCATTCTTCTTACTTTGAGGCAACAACACCTGTAGACTCCAAACTTCCCAGTTTTGGACTTACCAATATATGGAAGGTTTGTTCGGAAGAATTTTTTGATATCTAATTCCTAGCCTGATTTTTACAGATTTCCTCACTAATAACTAGATTTGTTTTCTCATATTTATATCAGTAATATACAGCAAAAGCTTCAAACTGATGTCACTCATTTAAAGAGGTTTCCCTATGCACCTCCAGTTTCTCACTAAATCCAAAAACCCCAAAGAGCTCACCAGCTGTGCAGAGGAAAAGCAACATTTTTGGTTATTTTTATTCCTCGCCATAAAACAGTATACATGTCTGAAGATGCCATATCGCTTTTTGAAGTATTGTTGTATTTCATGAGGAAATCAAGCAGGCCTGCATTTTCTCACATCCTAAAAAAATGACACCCAGCTATGTGACACTTCCCCTCTCCTTATGACGGGAATTTATGTGCTCGTCTGCCTGCGCCAGGTGCTCTGAGCAGGAATGCCCACACACAGGCACGGATACAGCACATCACGCTTTATCTGCACTCAACATCCACAGGACAGTACAACACTAATGGATTTATCTTATTCAGGATGGCTCTGTTGGACTATTCTTAGGACTTAGTAGTCAATTAAAGCAGAAGCTCTTTGTGTTTCAGTGCGATAAAAATGAGAAAATACATCTGAAATTAGATGCCTTTTTATATTTTTGAAGTGTAAAAATGCTTGTTCCATTGGCAGATAATTTTACGTACCAACTCAAGAAAATGTTTTTTTTTTAATTTATAGATTACTTTTTACAGTCTGGGTAAGTTCTCAGCCGTACAGGAGTTGTCCATCGTAGGCAAAGATTCTTCAGTCTTCATCTCTACTCTGTTGAAGTGCAGGACTCGTCATCCAAAGAGCTTTGTCAGCACTGAGCAAACTTGGACACCAGTGGACCTTATGAAGACCAGTAGGAGGAGTTTACCTGTAAGTCTCACCTCTCTTTGTTCTAAAGGTTAGAGAACAAACACCTTTGTTGTCAGTCTCGGTCTCAACGACCCTGTTCACACCTAATCACTGCCCATTACCTTCCTATTGTCTTGCCCTGGACTTTGTTCTAAAAGCTACTCTCACTGTTCTATGGTCCTGCCCTGGACTCTGACCCAGCCTCATTAGCATGAACATGGGCAAATTAAAGCAAAGACCCCTATTCCTGTTCATAGAAGGGTTTTTTAAAAATACAAACATAGCTTTTTTCTCTCCGCGCTCAAACCATCTATTTTCTTTTGCTATAATCTTAACCTCACTGTCCTCAAATGAGTGATTGATGCACAGCCGACTGAGGGCCGCTAGAGCTTTCTCTGCGGTGTTTTATGAAGTAGTTGTTTTGTCGTTTGAGTAAACTATGTTGCTCTGTTAGTGGCTTGGGGTTTTGTCTTTAAGGTGAACTCATTTGAATACATTGAGACACCTACAGTATATACTTTTTACAGTGTTACCAGCTTGTATTACTACAGTAAGTTTGATCAGATTAGCCTGAAGAAACCTCTGAGATGAGAGGCAAAAGGTCAGATCAAACACTCCAGTCCAGTTCAGAAAACCTCGGTGTAGCAATTCCTGGATGACAGAGAACGCACATCAGCATTGTGATCCAATGAGAATAATCTATTTCAAGGGGTATAATGTATTGTTTGAGCCATTATACCAGCCGAGATGAAATGGTGATTGTGTCAGGAAGGATTTGTTTGGATTGTGCATTGGAGGGAGATGCATTTCTGTGGAAACCTTGAAAAAAAATTCAAGCAGAGAGATAAAGCCCAATAAAACTAAAGCTTAAACTTACTCTCGTTACCAGTTAATTTCTATTGCCACCTTCACACAAGGTCATTCCGTACACCCATAAGAACGCTCTTGCATTCCTACTTCTTTATTCTCCTCATCCCACTGTTAACAGAAAGGATTTGACAAGTCGTAAATTCAAAGTCCTTATATAAATCACATGGCCTTCAGGGACACAACGACCAGTGACAGAAGATGATGACTTCTGCCCCCGGGTCAGAGCTGCTATGCCAGGCCTATTCAAGCTGTTTAACTACAGATGCACATGAGGGGTAAGATCCTGAAGGGTAAGGCAGGGCC
The DNA here is from genome assembly GCA_900303255.1 of Lesueurigobius sanzi. Lineage (NCBI taxonomy): Eukaryota > Metazoa > Chordata > Actinopteri > Gobiiformes > Gobiidae > Lesueurigobius > Lesueurigobius sanzi. Next base: position 8,117 of record OMNZ01024684.1, on the reverse strand, counting down.
ACCGTCCTGGGACATCAACTGAGGGAGAATGGACAGTATGCAAGTCTGCCGTCATAAGTGGATCATCGGGATGCACTGCCAAGAGACAGTATGTGCCTTAATGTCAAATAGGACAACGATGGGACTAAAACCTCCAGCTGGGTTGATTGCTTGGAAAATAATTTACTTGATGTTTTAACTCTATCGTTTGTTTAAATAAATTGCTCTCTTATGTGGTTTAGGAGCTTGTTTGTAATGTTCAAACTTGCATTGATCCTGGGAATAAACGGTTTTCACATAATACGAAGCTGTGTATGAGGTAATATATGAAACTGAGCACTTGCTTGAACATTGGAAGATTTGGAGCAACTGCCATCACAGCTCAACACAAGACTTTGATTGTCAGAGCTTTGACACAGCTCAGCACATGGAGTTTGTTTTCCCCTCCAGGATGCCCCCCTGTCCCCCCGTCCTACCCGGGCCCATCTGATCTGCTCCTCTCGCTGATCCATCATCAGATGACAGTGTGTGTCCAAAGCTGAATTTCTGCTCTGCAAATAGCAGCACCAGACGAGCCGCACTTTTTTGAGCTGGAGCTATCTGGGTCCATCTACAGTAAGTCATGCTTGTGGTGCGCTCTGGCCTACAGGCGAGTGTGGCGACCCCTGTTTGCTGCCCTTGGCGACCTCCCACGCCTGGATATTTCAGTCCAGCAGCTCTCAGCTCTGTCTGTCCGCTCTGTCTCCTGTTTCTGTCCGTGCCACCGCTCGGCCTCCTCTCTCATTAATCATCTGCAGGACAAAACCAACCTGCCTCTCTCACAAAACAAGGCGCAGTTTTGGAGTGGTGGCAACAAGTTTGCGACTTTTCACAAATATTCTTTGCCCAGTGGGAGGTTTGAAGGTGCTATGAATCTGCAGCTGACAAAAGTTCACACTCAGTGTCTGTCAGTAACTCCAGCCCCTGTCTGACAGAGAGACATCCACACCAACAATTAGAGCTTAATAAATCAGGCCCTCGTTTTAACACCTTGATGCCAAACACACACAGTGCCACAGTAGGTGATATCTTGGTCCAAAGTGTCTTCTCTGTTAATTAACTGGTCACACCAGCGAGCTGAGGAAGTTCATTTGTTCTCATAAACATTACCACAATCAATAGATGCAGCCACTGACATACGACTTGATACAAACCATGTATTTGTACTGTATATACGGCTGTGGTCAATATATCGCATCAGCAATATATCGTATCGGCAATATATCGTTATAGAGTACTTGACAATACATTTATCGTATCAAGGCACCTGTATCGTGATACACAAATAATACAAGAAAATGAATTGAATATGCTTGTTTGACCCCATGGTTATTCAGAATGTATCACAACATACACACAACAGCAGGTGTAACTTGCTGACCATATTCAGCAGAATAAAAACTTCTACATCCATAAGATCATTTTTCATACGTTTCTTTGGAATTATGTATTATATTATGGACACTGTACTGGGATACACTTGTATCGTGATACGTATCGTGGACCCTGTATTCGGATACGTATCGTGAAGTTGTTGGCAATACCCAGCTCTAACTATATATGTTCATTTGTATATGTTATAGAGTACTACATGTGTAAGATGTTCTTTATGTATTTATTGTTTACATTATTTAAGCATTCAAAAAAAATAAAACATCATACACAGAAAAGCTAAAAAGGGGTTGTTTGAAGCAACATGTCCATAAGAACCTACCACCAATAATTATATTCAACCATACAATTATCAACAATAAGAACCATTAATAAAAGAAAACAACAACAAAAAGCATAATAAGAGGTGATGTGTATCACATCACTGGTTAGAATAACTGCTGTTTATCTAAAACTAAATCCTGTATATAATATATACTATAATTCAACAGCGACAACAGCAGAAATCTGCCAAGTTAACACAATTCAAATTGGTTCTCCATTGTGGTCAATAAGGCTGCGTTCATGTAATGTTGATGTCTCTGTGGTTCATAACAGACATGACACACACCAGACAGTTCCACGTGTGATGCAATGTATGTTTGGGCTTCTCATGAGAGGGGAGAGGGCAGACCATCTGTGCTCCAGGCAATTTGTCTCTGTCCAAAGAATGACCCACACATGAAGGTGACTGTCTGAGTCAGAGGGAGCCGCTGTGGGTGTCAGCCAGTCATGTTAGAAAGTATGTGAGGGACAATAAATAAATCAGAAAATGAAATTTACACCTTTTCCAAAACAGCAAATAGCAACTGTTCTGACCTTTACTTTATTTAATTTGGTACAAAAGACATCCAAGAAGCAAAATTCAAAAAACACAACAAATTTCCTCCTTGAAAAGATGAATGCTCAAAAGCCAAGGTGCCACATCCAAGGTATAAATGTCTGGTAGCATGTATGTGTAGTTACTACATCAGATGGCCCGGTAACTCTAGGCTCGTTCTCCTTCTCACTTGGTACGCTCGGGATGGTCAAGTGGAACATTCCTGAAGACTGCATTTCACTGAGCTGGCTCAGATCTGCTTTAATCGCCACAGCCATGCTTGAGTTGCACATATAGAGTTACAATACCAGGGAAAGAGCATCCGGCTGAGGCTCAGAACTCATTTTCCTTCAGTGCGCCAAGTGAGGTTTCACAGGGTTACAGCATGTTCAGAAGACCACAGGTTTATCACAAACATTTAATACTAGTCAATAAAAGACAGACTGATAACACTCCAGTGCTTTGAAGAGTGTATCACTTCTGTTTGTTGGCACGAGCCTTAATGGTTATTCACATCATGAATGACCTTCATACATGGATTAAAAGTTAGTTTTCTATTTTAGGGAGTAAATGTTGTAAACAACAAACTGTTTTTCTTTCAAAAAACAACCTTTTGTAAATACTTTACAATTTTAGCACTTTTATTGATATTAAACAAGAAATATTGTAGAGCGACCTATTAAAAATGGCTACCAGAGTAGTATGTTTTTAGAGTGGCCAACCATTTTTTGCTAAGTCAAAATGGAAGCTCATGATGGCTGAAGACAGGCTTAATCCTTGGATGTGCTGTTTGCACTGTAGAGTTGGGCTCCTATACTGTAACATTACACTGGTTTCCCGCCTGTGTGCTCGCTCACGGCTCTGCAGGCTCCAACCTCCTGATCGTTTACACTGCTCATACTGTGTGTCACCAGGTCGTTATGTTTATTTCAGATGACGCCAATTAGCTGCCTTCTAATTAATCAGCACTTTGTCTGATTTTGCGTGTCACACAAGCTGCGTCCATCAGCACCACAGATCTGGGGCAGTGGATTTACACTGGTCATCTGAAGAGGAGAGGACCATCTCACCTCATTAGGCCCCGGAGATACTGCGGCTGTCAGAGCTGGCATATGGTTAGGATTTAATTGGATCCATTTTTTGCATGATAATGATTTGAGTTCAGGTGCCTAATAGATTACTCTTCGTGTTTGTATCAAACCATGCACTATGTGGAAGATATTAAAGCCCCAGTTCTACAGGGGTGATGCATTGCAACCACATTTTAAAATGTTTGCACCTCCAGTTTTAGTGGCATCGTAATGTATTTTAATGATGAGAATCTCTATTTGCACCTCACTCCAATGCTCAGTTTGGTTTGTTCTGGTGCTCTAATATTGCCTTCATATTTCCAGTTATGTGCAGACTTCTCTCTCCCCAGACACTTCCTGACACAAAGCTGGGTCCTCCAGAAAGGGATTAGCTTGATAATTTGAGTGGTATGGTAGATACGGGTGAATCCGAGGATTGCACCCTGGGCTGGGCTGGCTAGAAGCGAGGTACGTGGAAAGACGCCACTCTTGGGATCCTGGGCCGGGTGGCGAATTTTATTTATGCAGGACGGCAGGGGAAGTGATGCCGATGGCAGCCTCTGATTGGTTTAACAGGGTCTCTGATTGGTTGAAGAGGTTTGAATTCAATGAACCACAAGAAAATGCCTGATCATCACTAACCTTAAGGTTAGGGTTGGGTTTATGGCTAGGGTTAGCCAATTAGAGGCTGTGTTGTCCTCACTTTCCTAGCCAATCAGAGGCATTGCTTCCCTGCCATTCTGCATTAAATAAATTTGCGACTGGGTGGGGCCTTTCTGTGTGTGATCTCCATACGGTTTCCTCTGGGTGCTTAAAAACATGAGATTCTGAAATCACAGAAGGATTACTCTGAGCAAATAAAAGCTCAAATAATAATAATGCATTAATAATTATAACACTTTATCAGATGACCAACGCCAATTTTATGGATTCATTCATTCTCCACAAGTAGCCACAGCTGCCCTGGGGGAGACTGGCAGAAAAAATGCTGCCAATCTCTCTATAACTCGGTAGGGGACATCGGAGCCTCCGGCCTTACACGACCTGGGAACTGAATCCAGTACCTTCTTGCCGAAACAGCAGAGTGCTAACCAATCAGCCCTTGAATATTTATTAAATACCAGACTGTGTAAGGAAACATTTATTTAATGACTAACTAAATTCATTACATTTAAAATGACATCCATTTGTTTACAAGATATTTGCCATTTCAGCAACATTAGTTATATTAGTCTTTACTAGTCCATGTAGGCCCATAATAATATAATATGAATGAGTGGGATCACCATACAAGCATACACAAATGTTTGGACTGAGATGAAAGAGAAGTGATTCCCAATTTGAGCACTCTCTCTGTGGAAATAGCCCGCTATGCTAATCATTTCAGAAGACATGATATGAGCCTATGACGACTGACGAATGGTGCTGTCTGTAATTATATCTAAATTGATTTATGAAGAAACATTTCCAAAGTGCTTAGCCTGCATCTGAGAGTGCACCTGTTCAGCCAGATGGAGACCAACATAGAATACATGCATACATACAATACACTGCCCTTGTAAAAATAGATAACCTGCATAGTAATGTGGCTTATAGAAGTAATGATAGACTTATTAGTGCAATGAAACCAAATAGTAGGCATAACTCCACTTACCAAGATCTGTCTTAGATGCTCCGTGAGGTCATATTCTTCATGTTTACTGTGTTTTTTTAATGAGTAAAATATCACTGCATGGTTTATACAACGTGCAAAACAAATGGTCTTGGAAATTTAGTTAATATAAGCTTCAATTATTTGGGCATTAATAATAATGGCTGAACTTGTATTGGGCCTTATTTGACAAGCTTCTCAAAGTCACTCACAATTTCATTCATTATTCATTTGTTTCAAATACATTCTCCATCCCAGCAGTGATGGGACATTTCCCCACAAAATGAGTAAAAGTAATTGGGCCACAAGAGCTCTCTTGTTCAATCTTTCCCATGGCATGTAATGCATTATTGGATTCTTTTGTAACAATTTTATATCATTAAACATAAAATAAAGCTGCAATTAAAAATAAAAATGGCTACATAAGGCTTTGTATCTCTCACTTAAAGGAGACATATTTAAGCCATGTTGTAATGTTCCCTTATCAAACATGGAGTAGTACTTTCATTCATGCAATTTTGGGTTTTCCCTGTTCACTGTGGTCGATTCTTCCTGGTTCCCGCTTTGATCTGTAGTTACCATTAATTTCATTTTTTCTTTATTTCAGCAGTTGGGTTATCACCAAAACAAAAATATTCAGCAATAAAAAGAAGGAAAAAAAAAAAAACACGATGCCCAAAAGGAGTATAGGCTGAAGCAAGACGCTTATTTACGCCTACACCTGAATTACTTACTACAGTTTTCTGTGACTACTGTTTACATTCAGTAAAGGAAACAGTAGTCACTCCAAGAAGTCTCCGCGAAGTCTCCCGGTCTCCAGGGAGTTGGGTGAGACCTGTTGGAGACTTTTTCAAGTCTTGGAGAGGTCTCAATTCAGTTGTTGACACTTTGCAGAGACTTATTTTGAACATGACCAGGGAGACGTGTCAACGAGGTCTCTGAGAAGTCTCTGAGACTTCACCGCAACTGAATTGAGACCCCCCCCCGAGACCTGATGGAGACTTGGAAAAAGTCTCCAACTAGTCTCCTAAAAATTCAAACATGTTTGAATTTCCCGCAACTCCTTGGAGACCTCCTGGGGACTAGGAGACTCCGCAGAAACATCTCGGCGCTGTCTCCGAGACTCAAATCTACCCCAGGTTTGAATTAGTCTCAATGGGAGGTGAGATAGGCCCTTTCCCAGTCTCTGGGACGTCTCAGAGTCTCCGAGAAGTCTCCGGGAAGTCCCCGCATTGTCTCCAAAACTGTACTTCACAAGCCCATAATCCAACACTGGATTGATTTGGTGCATTCAAAGTGTGCACATCGTAGCACCACAGAGTAGCACCACTAGGTTGAAAGAAAGTTTATTTTTACTAAACTATTGCCACTGCTGCCTGTGGGGGGCGCTCCAGGCCAAAAATCACGTATTGTATAGTATTTTTCTTACAGTGACATTATTTAAATGTATAAAACTAAAATGATCAATTCTCAGATGCCCCAAATAATGTTTTGAGCCTGTTTTTAAGCCGGATGATAAGTCCACTTTGAAGCCAAATGCAGTTATTCTTCACATTTTTTCTTGGATTTCCTTTTGGCCAGAAGCCCAAATCTTTACCCATTGGCAACATTTTTATCACAGCGACTCAGCGAGGCACCGCGTAGGAATGTAAAAGTCAAATAAAATGGAAGAATTGTGATTTGATTATTTGGGGAGGTACACCAAAGTTCACACTGCCTTTCCGTCAGATACACAGGAAGATATCCAGCTCTCGAGATTGCATCTTTTCAAAGTAAATAACTGGATTATGATGTTTTTCTTGGCCGTGCATATTGTTTATGAAAAGGCAGAGAGAGCAGTGCGTTCACACTTTAGGTGATAACTACAGAGGGTCTTTGTGAAGGCCAAGTGTTGGGCCAGGACCGATAGTTTATATTGGAGGCTAAAATTGAGCTCAACTTTGTGTGCAAAGTTGTCAGGATTTGTGCCTGGTTTACGGCGAGCAGTGAACTTGTGAATACAGTTCAAACGTTCCTCGCTCCAAGGATGGTCTGTGTTCAATAAATCATTTGTGGTGTTATCTTTCCACAGGAGAGACTTTTAGAGAGAGATTATTTTTTTACTTTGGCAGTGGCCCTAAACCGGAATGATGGATGTCTTTCTTAGGCAGAACCGATTACAAAATGCTTACAGAGTGTAATTCAGTAGTGATTCCAGCAGTGATATATAGTCTATATGTATTTACCATGCATTAAAGTTACCACGCAACAGCAAGAATAAGATAAGACACACGTATGAAAAAATATGAAAAATGATATCTTGACTGTATGAGAAAGAGGCGACAGGTTAGTGACATCCTGATCGTTCACTGTTTCTGGTTAGCTGACAAAACCAAGAAAGGTGATAATTTAATGACACCATAACAACAGACCTGCTTATGCAACACCTGTATGTCAGTGGGTTTATTTTATACCAAGGTTGCAGCCAGAGATATCATAAAAGAGGCTGCTAAAGAAGGAAGTCACTGGATAATATTAATATACCATTAAGACTACAGTAACATAGCTGTATATAACTTATGTACTATTTTTAATCCCCATGTTGATCGAGGTTTATCCCCAAGCTGTTGAATCAAAAGATATTTTCTAATGATAATATGAATAACACTGGCATCTCTCATCTCGCAGCAAGAATGTTCTGGGAAAAATTTCTGGACCATGTGGGACCTTGTGTGTGGCGTTTGTACGTTCTCCCTGTGTCTTAGACGACTTCCTCTGGTTTCTCTGGCTTCTCTGGCTTCCCCCAAAAATCTAAAAATATGTAGGTCTCGCTCCAGTTAAGTAGACTGAGGAACATTCCCCATGCAGGTGGTGTAACGCAGTCACCTACTGCTCCGAGCAGGATACCCCAGGATATCAAAGGGTAGGACCTAGACCAGGTATGGGCCAACTTTTTGATGCAAGGGCCACACCGGGATTTTGAACTTGCCAGGTGGGCCGGACTAGTTTATTTATTTATTTATTTATTTATTTATTTATTTATTTATTTATTTATTTATTTATTTATTTATTTATTTATTTATTTATTTATTTATTTATTTATTTATTTATTTTATTTTAGATGGGACAGTGCACATTAATTAACATG
>OMNZ01024683.1:69796-80719 GCA_900303255.1 Lesueurigobius sanzi | reverse complement strand
CTGGCGCTGTGCCACACAGTGATGGAGCTGGTCAGGATGCTCTCTATAGTCCCTCTGTAGAAGTTGGACATAACAGAGGCTGGGACTCTGGCTCTTCTCAACTTGCGGAGAAAGTAGAGTCGCTGATTACTTTTCTTGACCAGTGATGTGGTGTGCATGGTCCAGGAGAGCTTCTCTGTGATGTGCACATCCAGGAACTTAGTGCTGGTCACCGTTGATTGTTAGAGGAGCATGCTGGACCCGCGCCCTTCGAAAGTCCACAACAATCTCTTTTGTCTTGTCCACATTTAGAGAGAGATTGTTCTGTGTGCACCACATGGCCAGACTGCTCACCTCACTCCTGTAGTTTGACTCGTCTCTGTTGCTGATGAGACCCACCACTGTTGTGTCGTCTGCAAACTTGATGAAGAGGTTTGAGTCGTACTTTGGAGCGCAGTCATGGGTCAGCAGAGTGAACAGGAGAGGGCTCAGCACACAGCCTTGGGGCCCCCGTGTTCAGTGTGATGGTTCTGGAGGACCTGCCGCCGACACGTACAGCCTATGGTCTCCCCGTCAGAAAGTCCAGCAGCCAGTTGCACAGTGATATGTTGATCCCCAGATCAACCAAAGAGCCTATAGTTTAAAATTGAGGTGGTCAAATGTAGATTTCTAGTCTTACGGAGGCTAAAATTCTTCAGTCTTCATCTGTACTCTGTAGTTGAAGTGTAGGTCCGTTATAAATTGGAGCCAATCTGTGACAACTTACTGAGGCAGAACCCGATTGACAATAACAACCTGATAGTGAAACCATATCCACTGTCATCCTCATGAGCCTGGACTACTGGGCGGAGCAGGGCCATAGGGAGGTGTCAACAGACTTAGAAGTTAGCACAGGGTGAGACAATACAGAGGTAACAAGCCATATTAAGTATGAGTATGTTCTCCTACTTTTAGCACCAAGAGTGGATGGACTTAGAGGTAACTCCTTCTGGTTTACTCTTAAGAGACCCACCAGCGTGCTCAAGTCGTTATTAAGCTGATGACGATCTTTGGACTAAGATCGAAACGTCCTACACTTCAACTACAGAGTACAGATGAAGACTGAAGAACTTTTGCCTTCAATGGACTACTCCTGTACGACTGAGAACCTACGTATTTTTAGTGTTAGTTTGTTGCTAGTTTCCCTGTAAGTCCTGGGCCAATCCACATAAAGGTGTCATATTCCAAAGCATGTGTGATTTTGGCCACTAGAAAGGACTTTCAGCCATAAGAATAATATGGCAGGTTTGTGAATCCAGTCACTATGAAAAAATGATGAAGTACAACATTTGTCAATTTCTTCTTTGATATTTCTTTAAAAAAAAACGGTCCCATAGAGCTGTCTTGGCACCTGCCTCCGACTGAAACAGAATCCTGCAACTTATTGGCTCTTAATTCCTTGTAAATGTGTTGATCCTGATAGCGGCATTTAAGTTGGATTAAATGGATATCCCTTTTATCCCTGGCCACTTCTGCTTACACGGTTTCAGTGGTATTAGCAATGCATTCACGAGATCATTAAAGGTAGGATGTGTAGAACGCACTTTTGCTAGTTTTAAAAAGGCACTCCAATCATAACAGCAACTGTCTTTCTCTGAGCTGCGTTTCGAGGACATGAAGTCCCAGTGTGGACAAACCATACCTCATTTTAATGATCAGGAGAATCAAGACACAAGTTTAAACTAATGACGACATGTTGTAGCACAATTTGGACATAATTGGAGTCTGGGATGTATCCAGCAAAATGAGGACTTTTTGGTTCATGGCAAACTGGATCAGTCATCCTAATGTCATGATTTTGCACCAGTCTTGCATTCGAATAGTTTAGTTTCAATTTAAAATACAGCTATATAGGAACTTGATTTTATTTTCCATTTCAGAGTATAATTTAGGGCTGAAACAATTAATCAATAAATCAAGAACGATTATTGAATTAGTAGTAGTAAATGCCATTTTAGTAATCCATTAGTTGTTTGTGGTATATACAGAGACTCAAACAGAGAAAGATGAACATAAAAAGGCTGTGTTGTTGATGGAAAGAAGGGTGTAGGCTTTTTTGTTGTTGGTGTATATCCTCAGATATGAGAACAATAATTTAGACCAGGGATCTCCAACCAGTAGCTCGCCAGCCCTTTCTAGCCATTTCTACATACGATTGATGAATCACATTTTAGATGCATTTTTGTTGTTCTGACCAAAATATCTACAAACTTAGCAAAGTATAATGCAGAAACCCCTGTAATTTTCTTTTATTGAGTTGAATGGGCATCATGACAGTCCTAGAGGCCTAGTTACACGTGTTTCTTTGAAGTATAAGTAGCTCGCTGCCAGTTTTTGTTACGCAAAAGTAGCTTGCAAGGCAAAAAAGGTTGGAGACCCCTGATTTAGACAGTTATCTAATCAGAAAATGAGCCCTGCATTAGACACTATTAAGACTACATTCTATTGAATATAAAATTAAGAGGACTTCCATAAACCTGTCCCCAAATAAGTCCTAATGTAGTGAAGTACTGTATGTGGGTGAATGTAGTGAGTGTTGGTGGTGGTCAGAGGGGCCCATGGCGCAGCCTATCAGAGAAAAGTGTTGTACATGTATAAAACGGATGATCATAATTTGTGCTAGAGCAGCCCTTAGGAGTTAAAGCTCAGTGACTGGATTCTCAGGTTCTGAGCTTTCAAATGAGGATTGGCAAGCTCATATTTAGCAGAACTCATATGCAACACAAATTCAGCTGTAGTGTCTTTTCAAACCACTAAGAGCATTATTCTACTGGCATTGCTTGTATTAATCGCAAAATCAATTACCAAAATAACCATTAGTCGCAGCCCTGAAATTGACCTTAGTGAAGACCTGCCTAGAAATGATAAGTGCAGGTCTCAAAACCATCCCCTCACACCTGCTCTCTCGACGACTGAGCTTATCTAATATCGCATGCAGATGTGAGTACAATCCTTGGACTCGGTTGGGAAAGTGTGATGCATCAACACATGTCTAGAAGCCTCCAGTTGCACCCACACATCATGAGTCAGTCTGGCCCCGCTCGCTCTGCTCCTAATGTCGTCTTATTAAGGCAGACAGAGCCTCACGTGTGACCTATAGCGTCTTACCCACAACACGGAACAGTGGGGCATGAGGCCCGGCAGAAGAGAAGAATCCATTTCTATAACGAGTCGCCTTAATAATCTGTGTAATGCCCTTTGGTGCTGCTCTAAGCATTTGCTCAGAAGGAAACTTTGAAGCCGCGCTTTCCCCCCATTTTCTGCTGAGTCTCTAAAGTGGCACTAGACCCAATTCGACCTTGCCAGAATAAGAGAAAGAGATCTCCTCGTCTGCCTGCGCGTCGACTCTCAAAGCCATTTTGTATGATTAAAGTAATGAGACTTTTTTCCCTCCCTATAAAGCTAAAATGGTTTTATGATACTGTAATTTAGCATTTTCTCCTCTGTCTCTCTAAAGGAAAAGCTCCAAATGTCCCTTTATAGAAAAAAAAGAAGCAGCAGACAGAAAAAGCATTGTCGAAATGGCTTATGCAGAAGTGTGCTTGTATGGCGAGGCAATTAAAAGTTCATTAGTTAGAGAAGCGGCATTAGTCCTTCGCCGTATAGCCCTGCGTGGTGAGTTCGCGGGGAGGAGATCCGGCAGGAAGGCTGGCAGGCATCGACGAGTTTGTCCTCTGCACGGCCCCAGACAACAGCGGCATGTGTGCATAAGCCGCGGGCCCCAATTTGTTCTCCGTATCGAATCGTGCATGCGCGTGTGCGTATGGAAGTATCCGGTTTGTGTGTGCGCGCTCGGTCTACGTGGTTAAATCACTGTACACGGGGGTGAGTATGCATCGGTGTGTAAGAGTATTAATTATAGTGTGTGCGTGGGTGGAGTGATGCCAGCGCTGCAGCAGGTTCAGAATAACAGTTATGTGCGTGTGTGCGTTTTTTATTTACTTTTACTTTTGTGTTCTGTTTGTTCCTGACTGTTCTGTTCAGGATGGTTCCAAAAACCAAGTGTGTCTGTGTTCACACTTAGCAATGATAGCAAACATAGCCTGGCCAGTCATGCCCACTCGTTTTAGTCATACTTTTTTGTTTCATTAATAGAACAAGACCCTTTCATTGTTTGTAAACATTTGGGGCTTAGCTGGAGGCGGAAAGCTAGATCCCTATCTATTTCAATTGTAGCTGTCCAACTGTCTAACTGTTGTTGGAAATATCAAATTAAACTATATTTTATTGTCTCAAATGTCGTTCCTCTTGTTCTTGCGCCTTAAGCCACAACAGGACCACATGTTTTAATTAAAGTTTTACACTTATAATCGCTAGTTTTAGTTTAATCTTATTTCTCTTGCTCACTTCCTGCCTCCAGCTGATGTCACTGATGATGTAAGCAGCTAAAGGGTCTATAGGGAATAATGTACATAGAGTTGCCCAATGAAATTGAGGTATAAAGTAGAACCATTTGAGGTTACATTAGTTGAGGATCAAATGCATTTTTGACAACCCAATCTCAATCTTTACTTCTGTACGAATCCTCATAGGAAAAGGTTCAAGTATATGTATTTCTCGCTGCAAAAAGTCTAAAAAATGGTCAAATTTTCTTGAAATAATGATATTTGCTCTTAATTTGAGCAGATAAGTGAAATGAAGTATTTTGACACTTACAATTAGAAAATAATATATATTGCACTTAAAATTGGATAATAAATCTCATTTTACTGCAAATATGTTGTTTTTAGTTATTTTAAATGCAAGTCTCATCCCTTTGTCAGATTTTTTACTTGACACGTTAGAATTACTCCAATTAAGATCAAGATGTCACTTTTTGCAGTGTATCCTACTTTTATATGATAACAGTGGTCTGGCCTGTATTGGATCAAGAGTAATGTTCAATAACTGGAGCCATGAAACTAAATTTATTTTCTTTTTATGGCCAGAATTTGCATCTTCTTGATAAAACAAAATCTTTCAATTCTTAGATCTTATCAAAATCCCACCTTTTTGTTTGCGTTAACCAATAAAGCGACAAAGGCAACACGATAACCTCCTTGGCTTTGAAGATAAATGGCTGGGCAGGCTAACCCAAGTCTCTTAATTTGAGAAAACATGAAACTTCCACGTGATGTTTTCTGTGCTGTTAGACCCATCTAACGGTGCATCCTTGTAATTTGGAGGCTTTAGCGGCTAAGCGACTTTTCTAATCTCATAAGCATTACATGGAGCCTTACGTGAACACTGACACACTGGTGACGTTCTGGTTCAGTTTGATGGTTCACGGGCTTGAGAGACGCAGGAGTTTTTCCTTCAACAGAAAAATCCCTGTTCCTTTTTGTGTGCCGTTTTGTTCCATTCGTTTGGTTTTTAATTTTGTCACTTTGTTTTAGGTGCTTTTGGCTCATGGGGGTGTCACACTGGCGAATATCACCCCTGACTTTTCAAATGTGTCTTTTGCGATCTTGCAGGAGGCCGTCATCGGTGGACTGCATTCAGAAACCACGTACTCCGTGACAGTGGCAGCCTACACGACCAAGGGAGACGGGGCTCGCAGCAAGGCCAAGGTCATCACCACGACTGGAGCTGGTCAGTATAGTTGTCCGACCCGCCGTCACACTTGGATGATGAGTCGCCACCCAAATAATTGAGTATTTTGAGGACAATACAAAAGTGAAAGACTAGTTTTGGCCAAAGTCACCAAAATGCACCCAGTCTTACTTTGTCTGGCGCCTGCCTTTAGTTCAGGAGCGATCTGAACCAACAACACATCATGATATCAGGAATAAAGTGGGTGAATGTTTAGGTATAACTTGGAGATGTGGGAGGAATTAGTGATGTTTATCTGTTGTTTCCAATGCCTAAAGCCTGGTTCACACGGCAGGATTTTTAGCCCGATTTTAGCCCGGATTCTCCCCTTCGACAAGTCCAATTTTGTTTTTCTTTGCTCCTGAACAATTTTCCTGGCAGTTGTTGAAAGTCATGCAAACGTTAGATCAGGGACATTTTAATAGTTTTGAAATTTTCCCAGGGGAGGACTCCCGAACCCCCCTTTTACCATGTTCCCAAGAAAACTTATGCTTTACACGTCTAAGCTCGAATCTCTTCATACCAAAAGGCTATAGGCTTTAGCCATTATTAGATCGCATAACCAGGAGGTGCTGGCCAGTCAGGAGGGCAGAGAGGACCGCGGAATACGTAAACACAATGTTTTTATGGATTTCTGCACCAATGTCGTGGAAAACCTGAAAATGATCTGGAAAATAAGTTCAAGTAAAGAGTGGGAACCCTGATACAGTGTAGCTCAAGTTTTGTTTCCAATGCCAAAAGCCTGGTTCACACGGCAGGATTGTTAGCCCGATCGGAAGTCCAATTTTGTTTTTCTTCTCCTGAACAATTTTCCTAGCAGTTGTTGAAAGTCATGCAAACGTTAGATCAGGGACATTTCAGTAGTTTCTGTTTCAAAGAGTAAGCAAAGTTCTTTGACAATAAATGCTTTCGCACAACCTCTAAATATTGTGAATCCCCTTAGAAAGACTTGCGACCCTGTAAAAATGCTTCCGTGACCTACATTCGGATCCCGACCCACCAGTTGAGAACCACTGCCCTGGCCCACACTCTCACTGTGTAGCACTTATTACAGAAGATAGTCTTTATCGTGAGGCTCTTGTGACGGTATGGGGGCCACATGTGGAGCACTAGGCTGCTATCTCTATGAGCTGACAGCTGACAGAGAGGCCCCTATTGAGCTCGTCATGTGAATTTAGCCACTACCAACGAGCTGAGGTAATATTCAGTCCCAGCTAGTGGGTTGGAATCTAAAAATAGGTGACCAAGATATTGTGGAGAGTCTGTGGAGTCATTTGCTTATTTATTTATTCGTTCGTAAACGCTGCACTTGATTTGATTGAGGTTAAGGTTCAGTCGTCGAGGATGTACACAAACACGCACAGGGAGGGAACTCTCGATTTTGTGTGCCAAGAAAACAGCTGTAATGGAAATCAAAGAGCGTTCTCCTTGCCAAGTGAATTGGATCCTAAAACTCACTAAATGTTGGATTATGGTGCCTCCTGCTATTTCGAAATATAGTATTTGTGGATCCAAACCAGTTTTAAAGCATAGTATTTGTGTCTTATTGTATGTTATTGTCAAAGCGCTGCATTTTGCAAAGTTTTGATTGATATTTTAGGTATCCTCATGACCTTGAAAGTGTTGTGTAAGGAAGGGCACTTGGCATACAACCGAATACTACAAATTACTACACAATGGAAAGGTCTTAAGGCGCAAAGTCATACACAGGGTTCCCACTCTACTTGGAAAACCTTGAAAACCTGGAAAATGACCTGCCTTTTTTGTAGTGATGGAAAACACATGGAAACAAAAACATAAACAAAAAATACCAAATGTCCTGGAAAAACTTGCTTTTCTGTTTAAAATAAATGTAAGCGGTGCTTTGCCCGCCACACCAGACTAAAGACGAGCTCATTCTGCTCCAGCACACAAGGAAAATTAACTTCTATTTCGAAATTTTCCCAGGGGAGGACTCCCGAAACTCCCTTTCACCATGTTCCCAAGAAAACATGCTCGAATCTCTTCACACCAAAAGGGCTTTAGCCATTATTAGCTTGCATAACCAGGGGGCGCTGGCGAGTCAGGAGTCAGGCAGAGAGGAATACGTAATCACTATGTTTTTATGGATTTTTGCATTAATGTCGTGGAAAACCTGAAAATGATCTGGAAAATAAGCTCCAGTAAAGAGTGGGAACCCTGATGCTGTGTAGCTCAGCTCAAGTTTTCGCCACAAAGTCCATGAAATGCAATTTAAAACAGACTAGTAAAACTACATAGAAATAGATCATTAAGCACATTTTTATCATTAAGAATAGGTGTAAAATTATGAGATCGGGTCCACCCGCTCTGTGCACATGATGTGACCTGTAAACTGTACACTGAAGGCGGATGTGTGTGGTGTGGTTGGTAGTGTGTTTGTGTAAGAATGTATGAATGTGTTACATTTTTTTTTTTTGTGTATCCATATGTATTTGTAGGAACCCGAATGGGGGCGAGGGTGGGAGTGGAGGGTGGTGGGAGCTGGGAGGGCGTGGGTGACGGGGATACTTGGGGAAAGGTTGGGTGAAGGACTTGGTTGTTAGATGGGTTTTTTTTCTATGTTTCCCATCTGGATGATACTGCTGTTGAGTTCAAAACCCTGTAAATAAAATAAAAAATGTGAAAAAAAAAAAAAAAAGAATAGGTGTAAAATGAAATATATCTAACCTGTTTTATCATTCCAGTGCCTGGGAAGCCTACCATGATGATCAGCACGACAATGGGGAACACGGCGCTCATCCAGTGGCAGCCTCCGAGGGAAATGGTGGGCGACCTGATCGGGTACCAGCTTCAGTACAAGCGCACGGACGACGAAAACTTCACGTCGCGGGAGCTCAGGCGGACGGACGAACACTACACGGTCACCGGACTGCACAAGGGCGCCACCTACATCTTCCGCCTGAGTGCACGCAACCGCGCCGGGATCGGGGAGGCCTACACCAAAGAGATCAGCACCCCCGAAGACGTGCCCACCGGTTTCCCCACCAACCTGCAGGTGACCGGGCTGACCCAGTCCAGCACGCAGCTGACGTGGGAGCCCCCGCTGCTGCCGGAGCGCAACGGGAAAATCGTCAACTACATGGTGGTGTACAGGGACATCAACAGCCAGCAGAACAGCACGAATAAAACCACGGAGCCACACATGACCATCCAGGGCCTGAGTCCGGACACCACCTACGACATCAGAGTGCAGGCCTACACCAGTAAAGGAGCCGGCCCCCTGAGTCCCAGCATCCAGAGCAGGACGATGTCGAATGGTATGGCACCATTTGTAATCATGGAATTTATTTTTATGATTTTACCATATAACCATTCGCTTTAGGTTGCGTTCACGTTTCAGAATTCTGTTTCAGCTGGAGGGCAGGTGCCAATACAGCTCTATGGGAACAAAAAGGAATTGTACTTGATCAGTGTTTGATAGTGATTGGATTCACAAACCTGACATACTATTATTATGGCTGAAAGTCCATTCTACTGTCCGACAGCACACACATGTTTTTGAATATTTTCTCCACTTTTAGATACCTTCATGAGAAAAGAATTAGACCTTAGTTCATACCTGCTGACAGATAAGACATTGAACTTTGTGACAGTTTTTGTGACACGTGGAAAGCCCAGGAATTACAGAGCAATTAGCAATAAACTAAGACTAGAATTTTGACAGTTGCCATGAAATTTTCAGCTGCCCTCCACCTCAAATTTAGTTCATGTAGGTTCGTCAACAACAACACCCTGAGCTTTCAGATATCTTCCAACTATCACCATCATCTTGGTGTAGAGAATGGAATCAACTGGGCTTATATACACAGCTGCATGTGCTGACACATTAGCTTTGGGGCATTCCCCTTTTGCTCTAAGGAGGACCAAGTAATTTACTATCAAACTGCTGAAGTAATGTGTTTAACACAGCACTATAAGCAGTAGACAAACGTTTAGGGAGGGCTTCTCCACTTTATCATAGATCTCTCATGCCCCTCTCAAACCACCTCTCCTCTCTGTCCAGTATAATGGCATCCTACATTATTGGACATTCACAATATATAAAGGTTTATTATCCAATCAAAATTAACCTCTTTGTGTTGGCTGTTTAATGGCAAAGTTAAGACTATATTTCTTATTTTTTATTGTCTATGTTATACTTTCTATTAGCAAAAGTAAAAAGCTACACATTCTCTTTGTTTTCAATGTTCAAAATCACAGGTTCCTACCTATTACTGTTTTATGAACTTCTGTTGGTTGTATGTCATCACAAGTAACACAGATGTACAACTTTATCTTCTAATGTAGGACGGCAGCATTTGTTAACTTTTTAACCAAAACTGCAATTTGAATGGTTGTAATTTTAAAAAATGTTGTTTTTAAGCTCAATGGTTCTCAACATTTTAGTTTTAGTACCACCTCACGTCTGTGTTGTGTCCCAACCAGGGGTACGGGGGGTACGCGAAAGGTTAGCCGGGGGTACTTGGAATAATTTTAGATAAAAAATAAGATGAAGCAAATTGTATTTTTGATTATTATGGTTAAAGAAAATACATTTTAAAACATTTATCTGGAGAGAGTGAGATTTTGAGAGTACTTGGCTGTCTTTCACCTGTCATTCACTTTCTAACTAGTCAACAAAACCATCGAAGCAGGGGGTACTCGGAGTAAAAATGAAAGGCCCAAGGGGTACGTGAGACAACAAAGGTTGGGAACCACTGGTCTAGAGGACAGAAATGAGTCTAATATAGGTCTAAATTTGACTAATGTACATCAAAACTGAAAGTAAACCATGTCTAAACCAGAAACAGTATCATACTTTAACATAACCACAGCATAAAACCTTCAACAGTTCATATTTCATTCCTCTTTCAAGCCTTAACGCTCCTGGATGTGTTAAAATGCGCACTGTAACCCGTATCTCGCCTTTTAAAAACAAACCATCAATCATTTAAGCCGACTTTGATGAATAATAATGAATACTAAATAAAGCACTGAGCTAATGCGCTGAGATCACCTTCCGAGCATGTACCTACATAATGTAAGCCTTTTATCTCCGGCCCGGGCTAACGTGGCCCTGTGGCTTGTATGTACATGTACTGCCTGGTCCCTAACATGGCTTTCATTCCTGTTGGCTCTCCTCTCCGTGCCACTCAGTACTGTATAGCTCTGTGTTTATTGATTTATGGACTTCTAATCTCATCACACGCTGCCGTCACATCGCCCTCCCCGCCATTACACACAGCCAGCAACCTTCTCAGGCATTTCATACCCTTGTAATCATGATTATTTATTTATAACGCAACCTATTTTAATCCCCGGCGTCGGCGCTCG
>OMNZ01024683.1:11312-23762 GCA_900303255.1 Lesueurigobius sanzi | reverse complement strand
AACCCCCCCACCCCCCCCCCCCCCGCCTTCTCACGAAAGACACATTTCCACAGAGATTTTACTGTACGGTTCAGTTGAGTGCGGCGCGATTTGGTAGGCTAACCTTTGATCCGGATTTCCGCAGGGGGTTTTTGTGGGGGGGTGATTGACAGCGGCGATGGCGATAGTGGTAAATCTTGTGATGATGGTAGGGGTGTGTTTACGTGACATCACAGCATTGTAAAGGAGCCTATAGTTTAAAAGTTTGAGGTGGAGGGCAGGTAAAAATGCAGATTTATTGCCTTAGTTCAGTCCTTCCCAAACTCCAGCAGGTCTTGGCCTCCCATTATTATGACGTCACTCTTTTGAAGAATACGTAATGTTTTTCTCAACATTTACATAAAAAAAATGCAAATAACACTGCGAAAAACGTGCAAAAATGTCTTTATTTAAGAATATTTTACCATCATTAAAGAAATTCTGACTTGCCAAGTAAAAAAAAGAGTTATAATTCCTATTTTAGATGCAACAGACAACAGATAATTTTACTAATCTGCTCAAATTATCGTCAATTTATCATGACATGTTCATTTTTAGATCAGTTTTTGCCGTGTGTCGGCTAAATCCGTATTATAATTCAACAAAAACAGGTTAAGATCATTAAAACTCAACTTATTTTTATGTGAATTCACTGTATTCAACCTTTGGGGGGCCCCCTGCAGTGCCCCCAGGGAGCCGGACTCCACTTAGTTTATTGCTGTAATTCTAGGGGCAATCTGCATGAAACAAAAACTGTCACAAAGTCCAATGTCTGCCCTGTCAGCACATATGAACAAAGGTCTAATCATTTTCTCATAAACTTGTCCAAAAGTGGTGACAATATTCAAAAACCAGCCAGTCATGAGAACAATATGGCAGGTTTGTGAATCCAATCATCATTAAATACTGCTCAAGTACAAAATTTGTCAGTTTTCCTTTTGAAAATGTATTTTAAAAACTGTTTCTCTTGTCAACACAAAGCCCTGATGAAAAGTGTAAGTTGAAACGCGAATTAAATTAAGAACCTTTGATGTATCCGAGTGCCTCTGACTCATTTCTTCGTACATTTTACCTGCCTTATCAGAAGAGCACCGGTTCCTACAGCTTTGAGCCCCTGAGCACTCCTCGCTTCTTTTTCTTCAAACTGTTTCTCTTGTATTGGCCCCTGCCCTCCAACTAAAATAGAATTCTGTAACGTGAACACAACCTATATCCTCTTCGGAGCGGTGATATTAGAGGGAAACGTGGTTGTACTTATTAATTTAGCGCCAACTAAGACAAATAGTATTAATAGTGATTTATAGTTTGTGAGGCACAATCTACAAATCCAACTTAATAGAAAACTACAGAAAACTTAAATAAAGGAAATCGAGAAAAAAAAAAAATAATAATATAAGAAGAAGAACTAAAAAAATGAGGGAATTGCAAAATCACTGCTTATTTTCTCGTCTTTTAAGCTACTGCTAATTTTGCTTGGGAGGAAAACAATCTCAAGCCTCAAGTTTTCAAAAGCGCAATCAAAGCAGCGTTCGTGCTTTAGCCTGATAACCAATCGCCGAGTACGAGAAGTAGAGAAACGTACATATGCCGAGCCAAACTGAACCGTACCAGTTGGAAATTGTGCTTCCTCGCATGACGACATCTCCAGATCCACCGGCCTGTGCTTTGTTCTCCTGCGTGTCATACATTGTTGAACACAGTGCTGCTCTCCTCACCGTCCACAGCCTCCTCATGGTCCCACCACAGCAGCCTCGCGCTCTCTCTCTGTGTGTGTGTGTGTGCCCATTGCAAGTCAAAACCTAATGTATTTTTCATCTTATTTTCGCGATCAGGAATGAGGGAACACCCGCCCATCCCGGTGGCAGACCTGGCCGACCACATCGAGAGGCTGAAGGCGAACGATGGACTCAGGTTCTCCCAGGAGTACGAAGTGAGTGTTGTGTTTGGCCTGACTTAATTCTGGCTTTTTTGTCATTAATATTCATTGTAAATTTAACATAAATCTGTGGTTGGAGAAGGATGCTGGGGTCGCCAATGTGTTCACTGGTAAAATAGAACTAGAACTGTTGGTATTTAGATGAGTCAATGTGATTTGTTTTCTTATTAGCTTTATCACAGATGACGAAGTGGAATGAGTTGACTAGTTGGTAATGCTAATGCTAATAGAACTGTGGCCTACATTTAGCTGAAGGCAATTCAATTCAATTCAATTTATTTTGTATTGCACAGAATCACAACAAAGTCGCCTCGCAGGGCTTCACAGAAAATAGAAATACAATTTTTACAATATTAATAGTCCTTAGATCCTCTTTCACGGCAAGGAAAAACTCCAAAAACGAAGAAACCTCGGGGAGATCCACATGACGGGGGAGATCCTCTCCCAGGACGGACAGGCTAGATGGGGGTGGGGGATTTGAGAGGGGGGGGGGGATCACGATGACTCCTCCCATGGTCATTCCCACGACGGCCGCTCCTTAAGCTGTGTTGTTCCAAAGCTAGTTAATCTGGTCATAATTCAGGTCTATGGAGACTAAGAATTTCCATAGACCTGTATTATGACTTTTTACAGCCGCCACCTCCGAAGCCATTTTCAAATTCGATTATTACTGTGTCTCACCCTTATCGTTTTTTGCTGAATATTTCTCATTTTCTAATTTCTTCTCATTATTTTTAGTACATTTTCAAACCCATCTATTAAAACTTTACCCCATTTAAATTCGTATTCTAACGACGTTATTCATTGACGATATTCAGCCTCTCTGGCAGCCCCATTACCAATCCCACCAGGAACTCTTAAACCCACGGAGCTCCTTCTCCCCAAACTAGCAGGTGGTGTTGAGTTGCTAAAGTAATCAGCTCGTGTCTTGATGCCTTCCTTGAATGTTGTTTTGCTGCAACTCTTTCCAACGCTTTCTCTGCGAGGGATTATGCCTTGTCGCTGCTCTCCTCCGCTAAAGAAAAGAGAAACCATTTGCATTTAAAGTGGCAAATGGCTTCTTCTTTTTTTTTTTTTGGTGTGAGCGAGTCCAGATGAGGAGGGGACATGTTTCCTTGAACACAGAGAGAGAGAAAAGAAGTTGTCCTAATGTTATTGTGATTGTTGGATCAGACTCGCCTAATAAGTCCCATTCCACGAACCAATGGATTTAGTGAGGACTCGCCTAAAAGAATCTTTGCAAACACTTGTTGGGTCACTGTGGGATTTACTCAGGGACAATGGCGCCAACGAAACACACAAAGAGCAAGCACAAGGAGTTTTTTCTGGTTATTTTTAGGTGCAATGTTGAAGAAAATACACATTCTGAGTGCAGTTTTTGGAAGATTTAAACGGAAAGGGGATTTGTATATTGCTTTTCACTTGCACAAATCACCCACAATGCTACACAAGAGGCAATAATTCTGCACTTACTGTAAGTCGCTCTTGTTAGAGACTCGATTCACCACTTTTATACTTGATTTGTTTTTTTCTATTATTAAAGGTGCACTATGTAACATGTTAAGTGACAAAACCCTTGATATTAGTGTGTATTTGACCTTTTAGTGGCCCAGTGGCTGTATGTGTGCAGCATGGCACCTTTGCTTTCCATCACAGCGGTCTTTATGCCCCTCCTGGATCAATTGCTTAAATCGGGATCTCCAACCAGTAGATCGCCAGCCCTTTCCAAAGGCTTTCTACATTTATGCTTACACTTAATGAGCCACATTTTAGATGCATTTTTGTTGCAAAATATCTCCAAACAGCAAAGTATAAAGCAGAAACTACTGTGATTTTCTTTTATTGAGTTGAATGATCATCTTGGCTCCTAAAGGCCTAGTTATACGTGTTTCTTTGAAGTATAAGCTGCTCGCTCCCATTTTTGTTATGCAAAAGTAGCTCATAAGGTAAAAAAGGTTGGAGACTCCTTCCCTAAAACATCCTGGATCCTCGAGTGTCCTTAGTTACAAAGTGCACCTTTAATAACTGTGAACATATACACCACATGGGATATGGCATTTGATTTCAATGTGTGACCAAAAGCGCTGTACTTGGACTTGGCCACCTGCCATTTCCTCACATTGTCCCAAAAGCCTGGCCTAAAGCTGGTAAGCTTTTGAAACCAGATGACGTACTGTCAAGTTTTGCGTTTCTCATGATTTGAATACATTACTCTGTCCAAATGAGGGAACGAAAGATTGTGTTGGTGCAAAATGGAACCATACTGGTAGTAGTAGTAATAGGAGTAATACTACAAGAGGTACAAGTCGTAGTAACACTGGTTTTCTGAATGAATGATCTAATTTAACAGTCCTGCTCTGAAACTTTTACCCGTTATGTATTTCCGACTTAACTTTAAGGCCATTTCAAAAAGCAATTTGGAATATAATTAAAAGTTTTCCGACACTATATAAGACCATTTATTTAAATTAAGTGCAAAAATAAATGAAATTTTAAAGCAAAAGAGGAAGCCATTACATTGAACAATAAACATGCATAGTGAAAGTTATTTTCTGAATAGTGTCCTATAGACCTTAGTTTTGCGCTGCTGGCTATTTTTTATGAAGCAACAAACTGTTCATCTGTTTTAGACTTACTTTTGTAACTCTATTATTTAAAGTTAATGGAATGGTCTGTTGTAATAGCAACAGTGAAGTAATTGCTTGAACCATCATTGTTCAGAACACAATCTGCAGAGTCTTGTAGACTATTATCTTGAGATGACAGGTACCACTTTTCTATGCTTTAACAGCTCTACTTTAAAACATGGAACGTTTTTTTTTGACCAAGTAAGAAAGACATTAGCAGAACACATGTGAGACTCGCTGTGTGGCAGGAGGCCTTGTAAGCAGAGCTGTATGCCTTACTACCATATGGTATATGATTTTGATGCATTTCCGGCGATTTAGAGCAAATGAAATGCTATCTGGAGGCATAATTAGCCCCTTATGAAACGTCTGCGCTCAATTAAGTGTTGTTTTGTCGTCGGCTGCTCTGTGCCCATCGAGTACTGCCTTCCTGCCTGTTGAGTCAGTGTAACATATCAAGCCAGAAATGCTGCTTGTCTGACTGCAGGCGTGTAGCCCGGCCGGTCTCTGCCGCAGCGTGTAGCACTGGGAAGACCCCCCCCACGCCCCGGCAGATGGCGGGCCGTCCCGGTGCCAGCTGGGACACTATGCTATGGCTCATGGTGCTTTGTCACAGTCACGTTCCCCGACTGCTCCCGGCGCGTCTAGGCCCCAAGGCTCGCCATTTGTGCAGTCTTTTCCACTTCCCCTCCGGTGGCGGGGCGAGGGGCAAAATCTGTACTCGAGTAATCATCTCAAGGTTGAATAATCTTGCAATGTTGGTGGTTTGGGATTCCACAGCTGTAGATCTATAAATAGTTGCAAACACTCAATCATTGTCATCCTCAGACCATTATCAACTAGCGATCATACTTTCACCCTGTATTAGTGTATAGATGATTTAGCTTACACCTTTTTTACAAATAGTTCATGAAATATGTCAAACCTCAGCAGTAATTATCAAAATGATCACCACCTTCATGTTTAATTTTTCCATGTAAAACACACCCAGGAAAGCAGTAACAAAGTACATCTCCTGTTATTCTTCCCAATATCCATCACCTCTCCTGCCTCTACCCCCAGCGCCACAGTGAGCACAAGGCATGCTGGGTAATGAGGAGAATTTGTCAATCAGGCGCACTGAAGCTTCCCTCCCCTGACAGTCTTTTTATCGTGCACCGCACTCATCATAGGTCTATCATTACTCTCATTTGTAAGCCCATCCACTGTGTGTCAGCATTCAGACTTCCTTGGACGCTCCTGGCTCACCTATTTTTGCCAGCGCTCCCAAACGTATTTACCGGTTGTCATCAGTCTCCCCGGGAAGATGGCGTGTTCCCGGAGCACTGGAATGGGCTTGGCATGTTTTGACTGCAAATGAAATGGCTTTCTTCACACAAGTATGTGTGGACATAAAAATTGGCTATTAGGTACGAACCGTAGAAGGGTTTGCCGAACATATTGGCGTTTCCAGCACTTCATTTCAGTCATGTCATGCTTTTGAATTTATGTTTTGAAATCCAAAATGTCCTTAATGACACTCGGAAATGGGTTGTCTGGAGACTTTTAGCCACATGCCAGGGCAGAAGACGAAATTGTAATGATTCTCACTGTTTTTGTGTTCATGGCTCGGTGGTAACTCAGTAGAAGTATTATTTAACCTGTGGCCAAAACTGTTCGGCAATTTTGATTTTGAAATTAAATGTAGCTCTTAATTACCAACCAAGAATGGATTGTCAATGAATGCTGACACACTTTGCCTCCTTCTGTGCTCTATATGCCCACAAACTTGTAGAAATCATAGAAGGTAGTGATTTGATTGGGTATTCAAGCTTGTATTATTTTCAAAGACATCTAATAATCTCTTTGAATTAATATCATGGATTTATTTTTGTTTGTTTGCTTGATGATATGTTTTTAAATTACATTCACAAACTATTTTTTGTGTATGTTCTCAGTCGTACAGGAGTTGAAGTGTAGACACAGTCTACACTTCAACTACAGAGTACAGATGAAGACTGAAGAATTTCTGCCTACGATTCACAAACTATATTTTGAAGAATGCAAATGTACAGATGTGGCCAAAGGTTTACACACCCTTCATCAGAATATCAGGGTATGTAAACTTATGCAAGGAGATATGCATTCATAGAATATTAATACACCAATACCTTTATTTCTCTCATGGTTAGTGGTTGCCTGAAGCCACTTATTGTAAAAAAAAAAAAAGCTGTTTGTTTACACTTTTCAACTAGAAATTAGCCAAATGTCCCTGATCAAAAGTTTACATATTGTGCATCTTGAAACAGTTTTGTCAGAGAGTCCTGTATTTCAGCTGAAGTGAGTTTTTCTTTGCTCCTGAACAGTTTTCCTGGCAGTTGTTGAAGGCCCTGTAAACATTAGATCAGGGACATTAAGTAGTTTCTGTTTCATTGTGATTTCAAAAGAGTAAACTCAGTTCTTTGGCAATAAATGGCTTCGCAACACCACTAACCATGAGTGGAAAAAAGATTTTTGTGTTATCATTCATATTCTATGAAAAATGGCCAAAGATTGAAAGGGTATGTAAAAGTTTGGCCACAGCTACATATTAATCAATCAGTCAATCAATTTATTTTTGTAATGCCCAATATCACAACAGGAGTCGTCTAAGAGGTCGGTATGGACAAAAACAAATTATATCAGACATCAAGAATGATGAAAATAAGTCACACACAAATATCAATTTCCATTTCATTGGAAACGGCCATCCCCGAAATTTGAAACAAATTTTTGAATAATCCATCCAGTGTCGTCTTTTTTTTTTAAATAATTTTGTTAATTAGTGCATGTAATTCTACACATTCATTCTGTCTCTCACTTCCACATCAAAATGCCTGCCAATACTCCGGCGAACATCATGCAGAGAAATTCATAGACACCTTCCCTAAACTTATTCTAATCCTGTCTATTGTCTGTTGTCAGTATTATTGCTTCAATTTGGCCCGCTTTACTTTTCACTTAAGCAGAAGGATCGGGTTGTGCGCCCTCTGCTGCCCTTTTGTAAAACTACATTTTATAACCTAGGCAAAAATTCTTCAGTCTTCATCTGTACTCTGTAGTTGAAGTGTAGGACGTTTTGATCTTAGTCCAAAGATCGTCATCAGCTTACTAAAGACTTGAGCACACTCGTGGGTCTCTTAAAGAGTAAACAAGAAGGAGGAGTTAAGTCTAAGTTAGCTCTAAGTCCCTCCTCTCTTGGTGCTAAAAGTAGAAAAACATCTTGACCTATTCATACTTAATATGGCTCAATACCTCTCTATTGTCTCACCCTGGGCTAAGTTCTAAGTCTGTTGACACTTCCCTATGGCCCTGTAGAGTAGTAGTAGAGATGGTTTCACTCTAAGGTTGTTATTGTCACTAGGTTTCTGTCTCAGTAGGTTGTCATAGATTGGGTCCAATCGGTAACGGAGACCACCATTGCGATTCATAGCTGGATTTTCTTTTTTAACAAATATGGCCTCTTTGATGCCTCTCCTAACCTCGCTGTCCTCAAATTTTATAACATCTGACATGGTGATGGTTTTTTAGACACATACTACAAAAATATTAAGGCTAAGGTGTCCGGAGGTAGTCTAAAGATCCCGGGCCCATAATTGAGACCAAGTCACTCATTAGCGGCCGCATGTCACCGCTCCATAAAGACGGCGATAATCCGCTCCTTATTCCGTCGTGTCCCGTTTGACACCACGCAGACGGACCCTTCTAATTAAACGACTGCTTGAGCCGGGGTTAAGTAAGTGCACGAGTGTCCAAGGTCCGTCTCTGGATTTGTTGAAGGCGAAAGAGGTCCCGGGGAATTAGCGGACAAGGTTTCTGGTGCGCGCCGGTGGATCGATAGCGAAATAACAAGAGACTTTGTGACATTATCGAGCCAAAGGGGGATGGGACACCGCCACATATCTGCGCCGGTCGATATGTATGCGGCCCGCTGTCGTCTGCTGCAGAGACAAATGACGAGGGAGAGGGGAGAGAGACGCCGAAATCTAACGGGAATGGAGGAAATAGTTGCAATATATTATAAGCCGCTTCTGAGAATGAGGTAATGCAATATGGAGGTTCATTTAGTTAGAGGAGGGGAGTAATACTTTAGTGAAGAGATATCCATCGAGTTAGGGCAGTGGCTTGCAAGATGTCATGTATTGGCTGGTCTGGTTTGGTCCAAATGGGAACTGATTTTGCCTTGGTTTGGTCCTAATTGTGTGGTTTTAATAGTTCTGCTTCAGCTGTTGTTTAGTCCTACATTTCTTCAGTGTTTAGTCCTGGGTCAGCTTTTGCTCCAGTCGTGGTTTGCTCCTTGTTTAGTTGTAATCCAAACCTGTTTTATTCATTAAAGCAAAGCAGTGGATGGAAAATATGTTTTGTTGTTCTCTCTTTGACCTCTTGTAACTTTGAAGCCGTAGAGAAAGTCGCCACATGTCGCCACGGTTCTGCCTCCGACTAAAAACCAAAAAGTACGACTTTGAAAACCCGCCGTACTCCACTCCTATTCAGCCGTTTGATCGTTGACAGCTCACGGCAGGAACAGCCTGTCCCCTCGGCTCTTTAGTCTTGGCTCTTTTTCATCCAGGAAGCACTTCCAACCTCGATGTATGCTGGTGTTTTTTTCCTATTCGCAGCGCCTTTTTGTAGCACAGTTTTTGACTATTGGCCTTTTGGTGCTCTGCTCTCTCTCTCCCTCTCTCACAGTCCATTGATCCGGGCCAGCAGTTTACCTGGGAGAACTCCAATATGGAAGTGAACAAGCCAAAGAACCGCTATGCAAACGTCATCGCCTATGACCACTCCAGAGTGGTGCTCACCTCTGTCGACGGTAAGTGCAGCCACTTCACCCCAAATACCCACCCTTCACCCTCGGCTGACATAAAGATAGACTGGCTTAAACTGGACGAGAACGTTTCGCCTCTCAAGCACACACCTCTATTTCTTAGAGTTTATCCAAGTAGGAGAGAGAAATGGCGTGGTAGATGGGATTCCAGCCTCTCAACAACAAGGTCCGTAGTTGAAATTTCAGACATTTTTGTGTTGAGTGGGTTTCTTATGGGTATTCCAGTTTTACCCATCAACTTAAAAATACACAAAGTAGGGAAGGGAATCTTATTTGTATTGCTCTTTTCATATGACACAAGTCGCACCCAGAGCACTTCACACATTGACTGACAGAAGCCAGGCTGCTCACATCTGCGCCAACGGTCCCTCCGACCACCACCAACCACTCACACACAGGCATTGGGTGAAGTGTCTTGCCCAAGGACACAGCGTAATCTAATCCTCTAGAACATGAACCCAACCGTTTTTGTCTGGCGTATCCTTGGGCCTTTCATTTATCCTCCGAGTACCCCCCGCCTGGACAGTTTTGTAGACATTTTGTTAGAAAGTGAATGACTAATTTATCAGTAAAATGATGCTAAATACTCCCAAACTCTCACACTTTACAGTCTTTGAACCTAATAATCCAGTTTTGTCTTATTTTTTTATCTTATTCATCTGAAATGCTTCCAAGTACCCCCTGCTAAGCTCTTGCATACCCCCAAGGGTCCCTGTACCCCTGGTTGGGAAACACTGCTTTAGAAGAATAAACTGTGGCATTGAAGTACGAGTCAAATGCATTTACTTCCAACAAGACCTTTAAACCTTTGTGGACCTTTCTTCAATGACCGTAGACTTCCTTTCTTGGTTCTGATTCTCCATAATCACATCTCAGTTTGTAAAATTTGTGCAAATGCATACCAGAAGGACAAAACATACTCTTTATTATAAACGGGAAAGTTCAAACCCAATAACAAAAACACAATAGTGTATGTTGCATCTGAACCACACTGTTATTACATAAATAAACAAACCTATTGAACAAATAGTGTTTTGTAGCACTATCCACACATGTCCACATGATGCGTCTCCATTGGCAGTCTTAAAGATGTAGACGTGGGGCTTGAAGCCTCAGTATAGATTTGTAAATTAACAGATGCCAATGTTGTCACTTGGCAAAGCGACAGAGTTCTGTTGTCAACATATGCTCTAAAATGGGCAAACAGATGAAGATTGCTAAAAGCTATGAATGCACAATACAAGAACATTTTCCAGACTGCGCTCTTGGCATATTTTAAAAGACAAAGCTTTTGTCTGTTTCGTTTTTCTTTTGTAGAGGAAATCAATAGTTTATTATGTATATTTGCGACTAGGATTATAGTAAAGGTAGTACTTTTGAAATGCAGTGCACAAATCATTGTAAAAATGCGTTAATCTATTCCACTTGTGAAGCAACTATTGGCAAGAAAGGCATGTGCCAACTACATAACCTTCCTGCTCAGAGGGCTTCGCTGCAATGTATTAAAATAAGCTTTTTATACAGGAATCCACATCGACCAAGAACACTTCAGAAGCTCCATGAAAACCCTTTGAATAAATTTAATTGTACTTACACCTCTCTTCTTGTAATTACCTGAACTGACCAATCTCTCTTTTTTTCCCCCTGTCCCTGGCAGCTGTTCCCGGCAGTGACTACATCAATGCAAACTACATCGACGGATACAGAAAACAAAACGCGTACATCGCCACGCAGGGGCCGCTGCCCGAGACGCTGAGCGACTTCTGGAGGATGGTGTGGGAGCAGAGGTCCAACACGATAGTAATGATGACCCGACTGGAGGAGAAATCGCGGGTATGCACGGAAAAACAAAACACGCCAACACCACACCGCGGCGAGAACAACAAGCCATTTTAATTATGTTCATGCCTCAACAGTTAATATTTAATGACGTATTGGTTTATTGAGTACTTGGAAATTAAACTGCATGCATTATACAAGATATTAATTGGATGCAGCACAGCAACGCAATTAGTCTGAATTATTTTGTGCTTACTAATTGACTGGCGGAGGAGATTGGAATATGTTTTGGCATCGCAACACGTCATGAACTAGTTATTCTCAACCGGTGGGCTGGGTTCCATAAACAGGCTCCGAAGAGGTGGAACACAGTGTGATTGTCAAGCCTGCTTATTCCTATTGTCGGCCTATTTTGGTGACGTGGGTCTACGTTTGGGTAAGGCATGTCGCAGGGCCAGTGCCTAGAGAAATTAAGAGAAAAATGGCCTCTTGATATTACATGTGTTCTAGAGATGATAAATTACATTAAAAAATAAGCAGTAATATTATGATTATCAGCCTATTTTGGTTATGTGGGGCTACTTTGAATTCTGGGTAAGGTAGGTCGAGGGTCATTTGGACATTTTGTTGTTCACAGAGAATATCATGTGGCCAGGTGTATAATTGTTGGGGCCAACACAGGCAGCTCCTAAAATTCTCCGACCGCCCCGAGAATAAGCCAGCATGTTATTTGCTTTGATTTGGCATTTACTGAAAACAAAAGACAACAACAAAAAAGGCAACAATAGTGGACTCTGCTAAAACAAACAGAACAGAGGAGGCACCAATTAATATAATTAATTATATAACAAATACGTCACAAAAAAGAAAATGTTACAAAAACTTGACTCACTCAACAATGGCGGACCCTGGACAGTAGCTAACACCACCAAAATAACAGCTGGGCAAGAGAAGAAGAGAGTTATACATTTAATTTAAGAGGGGAAATCTTATTATTCACCCGGCTACACTGTATTGACTGAATTACTATGCAGTATCTGTTGTATTTTGCTAATTACGACAATTTACATTGTAATCTTGATTTGAATTGGATTGATCTAGGACAGTGTTTCCCAACCAGGGGTACGAGGACCCCTGGGGGTATGCAAGAATTTAGCAGGGGGTACTTAAAAAATAAGATGAAACTGAATTGTATTCATGATTATAATTATCAAACCAAAGCTATTTACATTTCAATGTAAAGA